>CM033475.1:65038224-65224831 GCA_019447015.1 Hymenochirus boettgeri | reverse complement strand
CTGATGCAGTATAAAGGTAGCCTGATGCAGTATAAAGGTAGTCTGATACAGTATAAAGGTATTCTGATGCAGTGTATAAAGGTAGTCTGATGCAGTGTATAAAGGTAGTCTGATACAGTATAAAGGTAGCCTGATGCAGTATAAAGGTAGTCCGATACAGTATAAAGGTAGTCCGATGCAGTATAAAGGTAGTCCGATGCAGTATAAAGGTAGTCCGATGCAGTATAAAGGTAGTCTGATACAGTATAAAGGTAGTCCGATGCAGTATAAAGGTAGTCCGATACAGTATAAAGGTAGTCCGATGCAGTATAAAGGTAGTCTGATACAGTATAAAGGTAGTCCAATGCACTATAAAGGTAGTCTGATACAGTATAAAGGTAGCCTGGTTGGTACAGGGATACTTTAATATTTGAGAATTACTGGTGTTAATACATATACTGTAGTTCTGTTTGGTACAGGGATACTTTAATATTGAGAATTACTGGTGTTAATACATATACTGTAGATTTGGTTGTACAGGGATACTATATAATATTGAGAATTACTTGTGTTTAATACAATACTGTAGTTCTTTTGGTACAGGGATACTTTATAATATTGAGAATTACTGGTATTAATACATTACTGTAGTTCTGGTTGGTACAGGATAATCATAATATTGAGAATTACTGGTATTAATACATATCTGTAGTTCTGGTTGGTACGGGATACTTATAATATTGAGAATTACTGGTATTAAATATACTGTAGTTCTGGTTGGTACAGGGATACTTTATAAATTGAGAATTACGGTATTAATACATATACTGTAGTTCGGTTGGTACGGGGATACATATAATATTGAGAATTACTGGTATTAATTCATAACTGTAGTTCTGATTGGTACGGGGATACTATATAATATTTGGAATTACTGGTATTAATACTATACTGAGTTCTGATTGGTACGGGGATACTATATATATTGAGAATTACTGGTATTAATACATATACTGTAGTTCTGGTTGGTACAGGGATCTATAATATTGAGAATTACTGGTATTAATTCATATACTGTAGTTCTGATTGGTATGGGGATACTATATAATATTAAGAATTACTGGTATTAATACATATACTGTAGTTCTGGTTGTACAGGTAACTATATATTAAGAATTACTGGTTATTATTATAACTGTGTTCTAATGGTACGG
Organism: Hymenochirus boettgeri; assembly: GCA_019447015.1. Lineage (NCBI taxonomy): Eukaryota > Metazoa > Chordata > Amphibia > Anura > Pipidae > Hymenochirus > Hymenochirus boettgeri. The sequence continues at coordinate 65,223,638 of CM033475.1, read as the reverse complement.
GGATACTATATAATATTGAGAATTACTGTATTAATACATATACTGTAGATCTGATTGGTATGGGGATACTATATAATATTTAGAATTACTGGTATTAATATATATACTGTAGTTCTAATTGGTACGGGGATACTATAAATATTGAGAATTACTGGTATTAATACATATACTGTAGTTCTGGTTGGTACAGGGATACTATAATATTAAGAATTACTGGTATTAATATATAACTGTATCTAATTGGTACGGGATACATATAATTTGAGAATTACTGGTATATACATACTGTATCTGATTGGACGGGAGATACTATATAATATTAGAATTTGGTATTAATACATAAACTGTGTAGTCTGTTGGTTACGGGGATACTATTATAATTAGAATTCTGGTATTAATACAATACTGTAGTTTCGTTGAGTTTAGGTTGTATTCTATAGATAGATTTTATTTGAGAATTACTGGTATTTATACATATACTGTAGTTCTGGTTGGTACAGGGATACTATATAATATTGAGAATTACGGTATTAATACATATACTGTAGATCTGATTGGTACGGGGATACTAATAATATTGAGAATTACTGGTATTAATACATATACTGTAGATCTGATTGGTACGGGATACTCCGATTGCCATTGGAGTCAGAAGGAATTTCCTCACCTTTTAGCTGGGATTTTTTTTTTTGCCGTTCCTCTGGATTAACTGTTAGGTAGGGTTAAGAGAAGGGTGTAAAGATTGGAGTTGATGGGTGTAGATATTTATTCAATCTCAATTACAAAGTAACTATGTTTTATGGAGTAAAGCTAGGTACAGGTGTGCGATTGCAGGCACAAATCCCCAATGATGTCTGTTACAGCCGACTATCCACCATCAGCCGTAATTGATGTTCAAGGTCAGTCGTGCGTTGGGGTCGTGCCACGTCTTGAACTTGCTTTAAGTTTATTATAATGCTAAATAAGAGTAATCTGTGTAACACATTTACAATAAAGGGAGGATTCTGTTGGATCTGATGGAATCACCCCTATATCGTTAAATGTGCAGCACAGAAACAAGTGTTCCCAAGGCAGATGAACATTCCCCGTTGACCTCGGTAATGCTCAGACCTGACTGAAAAGTCCCCCTCGGCCGCCACCCTGTACTTTAGGGCGTCAGCGGTGCTGAAGGGAATGTGTCAGCCCCGAACGTTCTCCCTTACTTTCTAGAGGGGCACGCTCTAGATCAGGGGTGTGTTTAGGGGGGGATTACTGGTGCCTGGAATCCCCCTTTCTGTCTGCTCAGTGTAGTCTGCAATTCTACCTCTCCTGGTGTCTATAGACGTTATATAGACTGTTACATAAATTGTTACATGACTGTTACATAGATTGTTACATAGATTGTTACATAGACAGTTTCATAGATTGTTACATTGTTAATTGAGCTGTGCGTGAGAAGCAGCATTTGTATGTTTCAAAAATGTATCTAGTCTGTCCTGTGACAGCAGCATAGAGACTTGTATCAATAACCCTGCAGCTGCTTGGTGATTGCTGAGACTGGGTTTATATACAGTACTTACTGTACCTACTGCACTGTGATGGAGCTTATTGAGCAGGAATTAAGAAATCCTGAAAGTGGTAGCTGACTATTAACATTTCATTATATATTATTATATATATCACAGGAGTGTTTTCCATATATTCCATATACAGAATGAAAGTTCAATGTGCCCATACATGGTCTAATGTTATCAGCTTCCCCAACTGTAGTGAAGGGAACCCGGAAATGGAAATTTTTTTGTCTTGTCCAATAGGTCCCGATACCGACAATATTCAGCAAATTCTGTCAGATCCACCGTCAGTGTCACAGCTCTGTCTTTGAAGGACACTAATGCTATTGAAGGGCAAATGTGGATTTCTCAGTAAAAGAGAACATCAGGGTGGAACAAATGGACAAATTTTTCTTCTCGACCATTCGCCACTACAAGCATCGGCTGGGACAAAGCACTGTTAGTCGCGGCGATTTTTTAGCCCAACCAACCGATACACATAAATTCGGCAGGTTGGGCCGAAAAATCTGCTCGTATGTACCCAGCCTTAATATGATACTTTATAACAAAAGTGATTTTGGCTAACTGTGATGATAATTAGGCAGTACAGAATATATAATATTATTATATGATGCATATTAATAGAAATATTGGATGTATTTGGTCATGAACTTCAATCTGGGGTTGTTCGGCGGGTAACCCATTCAGGAATCCCCCCATGAAAATTCTGGCGTTGCCCCTGTAATTGTGTGTAACCTGTTCTTTATCTTTAAAAGATCTTAAAGATCCTGTCTGTCATCTTCTAAAGATCTTCTTTTCTTTACCTTTTGTTGTATATGTATTGAAAATGTTTTAATAAAACCAAATAAATAAAGATCTTTACGTGTATCCAGCTATAGAGACCTTACCCCCTTGTTTATGAATTGGGTGACATTTCCCAAGAGATATAAAAGGGAAAACTGTGCAGTGATCCCTAAACCATTGTCATTATATTGGACACATAAACCCTATATGCTCTATAAACACAAACATTTCAATTCAACTATTTTACACACTTTTTATTTATGACATGCATACACACACATCCTTTATTCTTATTTACACAATCACACACAAAACACACCCTCACACTCAGTGCCCTTGCATTATATTTCATTAAATGTTATTTTGACTCCATATTTAAGAGATTCATTGTAGCATAAAATGAACCATTATGAAGTATGAAAGGTAATGAAAACCGAGAATGTTTACTGTAATCCCAAACCAAAACAAATACTGTACCAATGGATAACCTATTAAACTGCTTGAATTGGCTGCTGTGCACTGGTTGAGAAACTCCCAGGGGCTCATTCACCTAGAGCCGTTATCGCTCTGTGTAAAAGTCCTGCTCGCGATTCAATATCGCGTTTGTGAATGTGGGTTATCCTGGTAAGGGGTTTACCCACTGCGGGATTTTAACACATGCTATCTGCTGGCGTTAAAATCCAACGCTAAAATATTGAATCGCGAGCGTTGGGCGCGCGGTGATTTAACCCGCACCTCCGACGCTGATATAGTTAAAGTCGTGCTAACCGTTAGCAAACCGGTTAGCTGACTTTAACACCATATATTTGCCCAGCGAGTCTGGGTCAATCGTCCCCTCAGTCTATCTACTGACAAAATAAAATTCATTTAAGGTCCCCTATAGTGTCCATGCAATGAAACTCTATGTGCTGGGTTTGATTGAAAGTCATTAATAAGGTTCCTCCTGACCACCTGTATCACCAGTTCTGATATCAACTGCAGACAGGCAGATACAATAGCAATGTGTTTATGGTGCACGGAGATTGCAGGTTGAATTGAGGAGCCAGGTAGGAAGGTAATCAATTCATTGTAAACCCCCTACTGATTGTCATGTATTTTATTCCTGTAATTATCTAGAGAGCAGAGACATCTACCAACACCAGCTCCTTCCCATCTCCTATCTGAGCCCAGTCTGGATCACCCACTGATAGCTTTTGTCTCAACCTTTTCATCCCAGTGGATAATGTGGAGAAATAAATCTACAGGGGGTGACAAAACGAATCAGAAATCCCTTTACCTTGAGATTGTGTCATTAAACTGCTACAGTCACTTCCAATCCAGATCCCCATTCATATCATCCATCCAGCAATGATAGCATTTCCCAAGCCATTTCCTCTGCATATAGATTGGTGTTAAGGGTCTTTATACCAGGGGAAGATTTGTCAACAGGTTAATCAGTGTTAACAATGCAACATTGTAATAATAAAACTATTAAGTTATCAGTTATTTCACAATGGAGTAGGAGTAGGATACAATGTTGGCTGGACACACATGGAAGGTATTATCCTTGCAGTTGGTCTATCATATTGATTTTTATATTGGGGTTTATGTACACACTGAAAAGAAGACTGCCTTTAATAATGATTATAGTTTAATATGACCTTAAACAAATAAATGGGCACGTGCAGTCATTCATGTAATGATTTGCATACATAATAAACTTCTATATATTTCACAGACCAGTGAAAATCCCAAATCAAAATCTTACAATAAATGTGCTTGGAAATAGGGTCTTTGGGATCCAACGTTCGACACCTTCCTGGTGATACCCATGTTTGCCCAGGTGCTGTGAGCCCTTGGGTCTCTCTTTGTATCAAGCTCTGTACATTGTTTCCAAGTGCTAGTGGTCAGTGTTTGTCCTGGGACATTACATTCTACTAGGTAAATATAAAACAGATTAAATGTATGGACAAGTCAACAAGAGTTGAAAGTAAGGCGCCATTCACACTGAAAACGAACTTTATTCTGTAGTGAGAAGAAGGGGCAAGAAAAAGATGCAAGAAGCAAGTTAGTAGAGATACTTAGCTGGAAACATGGGATCCCAACGAAGATAACATGGAGTCTCCACTAGAGAATTCACACTTCAACCTAGACAAGTTATTTATCTAGGACACTGGGGTCTGAATAGGAGAATGAGGGTGTTAATGACACTTTCTAGAACTAACCCCACAGATCTCCCTTTAGACCCTTTCAATGAAGGAGGCTCTGGGCATTCAGCTGGTTTGTTCTGTATTTAGTTTGTTTAGGGTAAAGTGATTGATTAAAAATAAGATAATAGGGAAAGTCACAGACACAGGAGTCTCATGTCCCCTTTCCCTGGAGGTTGTCACAGTATCTCAGACTGACACAGGGATGTATAATTATTAATGGACAATGTGCAGTCACTCTACCTCCCTAGTGCAGGCTCTACCCTGGGCAGGAATGGAAATCACTATCATTACCAGTTGGTTTTATAGAAATCTTGAAATCCAAATATCTCTGGTTTATTACCTATAAGCCCACAGGGTGCAGTTGTAGCAGATTGTATATCATTAGGAAGATTCTATCTCTCTGCCTCTGTCACACAATCTAACCTCTGTGTTTATCACACTGGTACCTAGAATGAGAGATATATGAGGGCTGAAGGAGCCTATGGTTGGCAGGGTGTGTATGTATATGGTCACTATACTGTACTTCATTCCTTTATTAAAGGATCCATCAGAATTTGGATCTGCTGAATATGGTTCTGTGCCCAGGTGTTAGATTGATCGATAAATAACATTACTCTCTGTACAGCCCTCCATATAACCAGGTCCTAGACAATCATAAACAACCCTCCATACACTTACTGTCCCTACTTTATCTTTATGGGACTGCTTACTGGTCACCATTTCATTTTACAGTTTGGGATCCTGGTTCTGATCGTTTGTTACTGAAATGAACTTTAAGGTGAGTGTCCCCCTTAGTGCTTACAGTTGGCACTACTCAACTTATCTAACCAGGCTACATAGGATAACATTTACTCTCATTGGTTTTAAAGAGATATTGTGTGTATATAGTGTACCTAGTTGTAGCCAGTGTGACTTACAAACTTACTCGTTGTAAACCATTAAACAAAAAACTCTAAACGAGAACATTCACAGTGACTACAACTAGGCACAATGTTTAACAGGGAGACACAATATCAACAAAATATAAATCCTGACTAGGTGATTCCTATATGTACCAGGTCCCATGTGTTATATAGCATTAGTATTCCTATATGTACCAGGTCCCATGTGTTATATAGATTATATTCCTATATGTACCAGGTCCCATGTTTTATATAGATTATATTCCTATATGTACCAGGTCCCAGTGTGTTATATAGATTATTATTCCTATATGTACCAGGTCCCATGTGTTATATGAGTTATTATTCCTATATGTACCAGGAGTCCCATGTGTTATATAGATTATTATCTTATATGTACCAGGTCCCAGGTGTTTATAGATTATTATTCCATATGTACCAGGTCCCGTGTGTTATATAGATTAAATAATATTAATTCTCTATATGTACCAGTCCTGTGTGTTTATATAGATTATTATTCCTATATGTGCCAGGTCCCATGTGTTATAAAAGATTATTATTCCGTTGAGACTTAGAATAGTACCGGGGGGGGTGGGTCAGAACTACAGTATATGTATTAACACCAGTAATTCTCAATATTATAAAGTATCCCTGTACCAACCAGAACTACAGTATATGTATTAACACCAGTAATTCTCAATATTATTAAGTATCCCTGTACCAATCAGAACTGCAGTATATGTATTAATACCAGTAATTCTCAATATTTTTTAGTTTCAGAAACTTATCCAGGCCATTTTTAAAGCTATTCAATGAACTTGCCATTACCACATCTGCTGGAAGACAATTCCACAGTTTCACCATTCTCACTGTAAAGAAACCTTTCCTAACCTGAAGATGAAACTTCTTTTCTCATAATTTTAAAGGATGTCCATGAGTCCTCTGATATGACCTATTAGTGAACAATGCACCAGAGAGTTTATTGTATGGCCCATTAATATATTTGTATAAGGTTATCATATCCCCACACAAACATTGCTTCTCCAATATAAACAGCCCTAACTTGTCTAATCTGCCTGCATAGTCAAACCCTTCTATTCCCTTTATTATTTTAATTGCCCTTATCTGAACTGCTTCCATTTCCAAGATGTCCCTTTTGTATATGGGATTCCAAAACTGCACTGCATATTCCAAATGAGGCCTTACTAATTTAGATTAGGTCATTATCCTAATAAGATTCCATTCAACATAAACTAAAGGCTCGTAGCAACATGTACATTAATGACACTGGTGTAGCAACTGGCACATTAATGACAGTGGTGTAGCAACTGGCACATTAATGACAGTGGTATAGAAACTGGTACATTAATGACATTGGTGTAGCAACTGGCACATTAATGACACTAGTATAGCAACTGGCACATTAATGACACTAGTATAGCAACTGGCACATTAATGACAGTGGTGTAGCAACTGGCACATTAATGGCACTGGTATAGAAACTGGTACATTAATGACATTGGTGTAGCAACTGGCACATTAATGACACTAGTATAGCAACTGGCACATTAATGACACTGGTGTCACAACTGGCACATTAATGACACTGATGTAAACATGGAAATCGCTGAATGCAACAAATTCCTGCGATTTCTCATGCAAAGTGTGATTGAGTACGCATGGCCAGTTTGTCAATTACCATTCTTTTTAGCAAATCGCATGGCATTACCTAAGGGAAAAATAGAGAAATTACATGCGCAAATGCAAAACATTCAGAGAAGCTGCAACGCAAAGTGAATGTGTGCCATACTTTGTTGCACTGCAGTGTGGTTCTCAAGCCATAGTTAAAGGCACAGACAGTAAAAAAGTTCATACCATGCTTACTCCTCCTCTCTAAGTCACTGACGCGTTTTTTGTCCAGGAGAGTTGTTAAGTTTAAAGTTAGGAGTTAGTAGAGAGTTAGAGTTTAGAGAGTAGTCAGAGTTCGTTCGAGTGAGTTAAGTTATGTTAAGTAGAGTTATGTTAAGTAGTTATAAGGAAGGAGTTATGTTAAGAAGAGTTCAGTTAGTTAGTTAGTAGAGTAGTAACGAGTAGTTGGAGTTAGTTAGTCCCGAGTTAAGAGTGTAGTTACGAGTGGAGAGTAGTAGAGAGGGGAGTTAGTTCAGTTAAGGGAAAGAATGCTATGCGGCCATACATAGTAGACATTAAGTCAATTCAACGTCAAAAGTTAAGAAGTAACAACGTATTAGGGAAGGCGGTGTTGTCCTGAAAATCTGGGAACATCTGCAGGAAAACTAGAGGAGATCTGGGGGGAATATTACTGAAGTCCTGATCATGGGACTGCTCTGTCCCACCTCCATCACAAGACACTGAACAGGGAGCAGGAACCCCCCCTATATTGGATTCTCATTCTAGGGAAGTATACCCCAATCCAACAGCCTTTTTGCGGGATAAACCAGGTAACTAGTCAGTACTATAAATCCAAAAAGACCGACAAAATAGAATCTTTTTGTGTCTTCCGTATAAAAATAATCATACTTGATGGCTTTAGACATGTAGAAAAGGGCCTGTTAGAAATCACGTGCATTTATTCACATCATTAAGAAATATTAAAATAAATTTTATAGTTAAATACCAAATTTGATTTAAGATGACCAAACTATTACACATCATGTATTAACAATAACAAAAACCTATGCACCTCACTTATATCCACACCAGGCTAGTGGGATGCTTAGGCCCAGTTCTGTTAAAGTGCAAGCTGACAAGAGGTCCATTGTTACTAAGCAGTATCAAGTGCACAGTGTAATATCCCTTGTCACCGTCAATGTCCAAGTTCCTGGTTGAATCATAGATACTCAGGACAGTCCGGTCTATCTGAGGAGTTGGGTGATGGGAAGAATGAGGCCTCATCAAGCAAAGAATCTTTACTTTACGTTACAACACTCAAACAACTTCGACTTCTCACACATATTCTCTAGACTTTCGGTTTTTCTTCTTGTTCCATGGGGTTTTCTAAAATAGAAATGTCAGTAACAGTGGTGAATCAACTGGGCCCTGGACAATCATCACTAGAAACCTAAGACCGTCATCAATTGTGCCAATGCTTACCATGTGGCCAAAATACCCACTGGCTGTTAAAAGTGTTTTATTCTTTAAAAACAAACAAACAAACAAACAAACAGAAACACTGATTTTCTCCACTTCTTATCATGATAATAAAAATTGAACAATGTACCAGGGATTAAAGTTTCATCCAGAGCCTTATTATTTAATAGTTATAAAATGAAGGAAATAATACTAATATTTCGTGTTTAAATAAAGAGTATGTGTCATTGGTCCTGCAACGGTATATAAACGTTATATTCCTGAGTAACGGTTCCATATCTGAACAGACCCCTGGTATTTTCAAAGTAAAGCTAAATTCTATTGAAATAGTTTAAACGCAAATAAGTGGTTATAAGGGGAATTTTTTCAAAAGAGATAAAAGGAACGGTACTGAGGGCAGGGAGGTAGGAGTGGTACTTTCTACCTCCAATCTCATTTCTATGAGGAGGGCAACATTAAGACTACTGCTTCGCCAGGCTTCATCGGTGCTTAGAACTATTTTAATACGAAGGCCAAGGGCCATAACCTGGCAGATGAAAACTGTTAGTGCTGTAAACTCATCAACAAAACGATATTGGGAGGTCGGAATAATCAAATCTATCTCCTTACACCAGTAACTTTTATACGGATAGTTGTCCTTTACAGATTGCTATTGGAAAATGTAAAATGTCAATGAACAAGACAAAAGGGCAAATTAAGATTTTAAAACAGAATAATATTTTACTGTAGTTTATTGGATCCATTCATTTGTTAAAAAATATCTACAGCTTAGCCAAGAAAGTAGAGGCCTGCATTAGGTCGCGGTCCACGGGACCTAATTTACATGTTACGGTTGGATAAACCACCGTAAGTTGAATGGGTTCCAGGTCATGTTGGGGACAAAGCGGCAAGTGTCATGGTAGGTAGCCTGGTGCGGGTCGGTTTGGCAGGTTATTTAATCAGTAAGGGTCAGGCAGGGGTGTATGACAGTGCAGGTTGAGTGCTGGAATAGGACCCCACCAGCAAAGAGTGTGTGTGTGTGTGACGGTGTAGGGAACAGTTCTGTGGGTGGGTGTCTGATAAAAGACCCACGCGGAAAAAGTGTTAAATAGTTCGGAACCATTCCAACGTCATCTGACAAACAAATCACAGTGACAGATTTTAAAATTACCTGGACATAACATCTTTGTGAAAAATGAAAAAGAAACATCTGCTCCTGTTTTGACATTCTTAAAATAGTTGTGAGTCAGAATTTACAAGTGTAAACCCTCGTGCACCTATCGTCATAGGGAGATTACATGGTTTGTGAAACCTCAAAAGCTTTCAGTTCAGTATGAAGAGAAGTTTAAATGTATTATAAAAAAGATTCAGCCCAGTCTGTGAAACCTTAAGTCACAATAATTATATAGAAGCAACCGGCGGTCAAACTGCAATAATGCTCTGACACTTCATTCAGAGTGGGACCTTCATTTCATTATTTTAGCGGAGCCTGATCCCATGAATTACATTCTCTAGGATACATGTCCTTAGGTAGATTTAGTTTTTCTAAACGGTAAGTTAGTTTCAAAAACAGGGAGGGGCACCTGAAAGAGTACACAAAGTCAGGGGGTGTCACTGCATTTCACTCACTGAACCTCAATCAACTAGTAATGCCTTACAAAAAGTCCGAAATGAATCTCTAGCGATCCAATTAGGTGACCATCACACTACAACACTGATTGACTGAAACAGGAAATGAGCTGGGATAAAGGTGATATATGTATAACACAGGATAATGAATGTGGCTGGGACTGCTGGATAAACTAGTCCAGAATACGGATAAGTAGGAAACCTCTTCACTGCCAGCAATGCTTGTGGATGTCAGTCGGGGTCGTTGCCGCGCTCCTCGAAAATCGAGCCGTGTTACGACCTTCAAACAGGAGTATCTATTTAACATAGAAACCAAGGCCCAATCTACACAAGGGTTATCTCTAACACACATCTGCATGAAGCTTAGAATGTGTTTTAATGATCAGAATGCACAGGATGTGAGCAACAATCATAAAAAACGTAGAGTTAGTTCATTTTATATAATCCAGTGTCATTATTGTCTTGACAACCACCTACTGTCTTCTAAGCTGTGTGACTCAGTGGGCATCACACACAACTCTGCAGACCTGCGCACACAGGTTAAAAATGGTGGGCACCAAAAATCTGCCGGAATGTAAGTGCTGGGGTGGGGCAGGAGCCACAAAATTTCATTTTCTATGGAACAGAAAATTATATTACTGCGCGCAGTGGTTTATATACGTGGGGACATTGACACACACCACATACCATTTATCTCATCTCATTGGGCGATGAGGGTTATAAAGGTTTGTACACAACTCAATAGGTCCCAACCTGCGCCCTGATGCAGACGGCTACACGCGATGATGAACGGCCTTTAGACAGAGAATCGCGCATGGTATGCGGGCGGATCAACGACTGACCCCCAACGAAACGCAACACATGACGATTCTCAGCCTAAAAGGCCCATTTGCGCGTTGTTGGTAACACTCGGGGTCATGGGCCTGATAGCAATTGGAGTGTGTACACGCCTTTAGAGACTATGGATCAACACAGCTTTGAGGTCCAGCTAACACGGGCAGGGTAGATAGTAATGTGATTTGTACAACGACATATCCCCGATATAAAACATTAGTATAACAATTAATAATTAGTGGATTGTTATATAACGTAGGATTGGAAAGTTGTATGTTTAGTTATCTTGTGGAATCAGGGGGATTTAATAATAATGTAGAGAGAGCAATTTCAACAAAAGTGGTTGATATACTGTCATTAATAGTTAATGGTCCAAATATGGATTACATTGTACAGCAACGATAGTCGTGCAGTTTTAGGCTGTGATTCCAGTGATAACTGCCAGGCTTGTGGAAGCTTTAAGGTTAGTTGCTGCCTGACCAGTTCCCCTGAAATTCCTGCAGGACTAGTGCTTTATAATCAAGGTGAAGAGTTTACACAGCTTTCAAATGCTGTGGCATATCAAAACCCATAATAAGTGATCACATTAACGTAAGTTGATTAAACTGACGTATATCTCTATAGAAACTGGCTATCAACCTCACATGCTGAGAGCCTCCATTTGCTCTTCTTTCTGAAAACCAAGTAACTAGAGAAGGACAGGTGATGAAATTTACTGTTGCTGAATATATTGTTAATTAGATCTGTTAATTGTGCCACCCCCAAAATAATAAAAAATGATGTCTCACTGCTATTGAAAACATTGTAAAACTACACACAATGGGAAACACTGAACTACACTGAAATGGGAAACCACTGTAACTACACGCAAGAAAGGGGAAACACTTGTAACTACACGGAAATGGGAAAAATAACTAAACGCACCGCAATGGGAAACCTGTAAACTACATAAAATGGGAAACACTGTAAACTGACCACCGCCCAGGAAACACTAGATAACTACACTGCAATGGGAAATGCCTGTAAAGCCCGCAATGGGAAAAGCACGTAACTACACGCAATGGAAAATACTAACGGCACTGCAATGGAAACATTTGAAAACTAACCCAAAATGGGAAACATTGTTACTTTGACACGCAAATGGGAAAACCTAACTGACACTGTCAATGAAACACATTGTAATACACCAAAATGGGAAACACTGTAACTACACCGCAATGGGAAAAAAGACAACTACACTGCAATGGGAAACACTGTAATACACTGCAATGGAGAAACACTGTGTGAAACTACACTGCCATGGAATCTGTGTTTTGTAACACACTGCAATGGAAAAATACTACTTGCACCACGAGTGGGAAACACTGTAACTACACTGCAATGGGAAACACTGTAACTACATGCAATGGTTAAATGCTGTAACTACCATGCAATGTGAAAATATACTAATGCACCAAGGGGAAACACTGATAACTACACTGCAATGGGAAAACACTGGAAACTGTCAATGGGAAACACTGTAACTACACATGAATGGGAAAAACACTGTAACTCCAAGCAATGGGGAAAATACGAACTGCACCGCAATGGGAAACACTCAACTACACTGAAAATGGGGAAAATGCTCATTGCACCCACATGGAAAAAACACGAAACTCACATGAATAGGAAACATGTAACTTACGAAATAGCAAAACAATGGAAACTAAATTGCAATGTGACAGGAAACACGGTAACTACACTGAAATGTGGAAATACTCAAACTGCAACCACAATGGGAAAAACACTGTAACTTACATAACGGGCCACACCTTGTTGCAAAACAAAAAAACAAAGCACCGCAATAGGAAACACTTAACTACACGAAATGGGGAAACCACTGTAACTACAACGCAATGGGAAAAAATACTATAAATGAACCGCAATGGTTAAACACTTAACTACACGAAAGGGGAAAACAAAAAATACTTTAGTGCACCACAAGGGAAAACATGAACTACACTGAAATGCGGAACACCCGTAACTACCCTGCAATTGGGAAACACCTGTAACTACGATGAATGGGAAAAAATACAACGCACCGCAACGGGAAAACACTGAAACTATACGACTGCAATGGTAAACACTGTAATACATGCAATTGGGAAACAACTTTGGAAATACGCTGCAATGGGAAAACACTGAACTACACTGAAATGGGAAAAATACAACTGCGCCACAATGGGATAACACTGTAACTACACTGAAATGGAAACACGTAACTACACCGAAATGGGAAAACACTGGAAACTACACCGCAACGGGAAATCACTGAACTGCACGGCAATGGGAAAACACCGTACACTGCACCTCAATGGAAACACCGTATAACTATACTGCAATTGGCAAACACCGTAATACCTGCAATGGGGAAACACTGAACTACATCGAAATGTGGGGAAAATAGTAATGCACCGAATGGGAAACACTGTAACTACCACATGAAATGGGAAACACTGTACCTCAGCCATGGAAATGGGAAACACGGTAAATACACTGAAATGGGGAAAATAGTAACGTGCACGCAATGGGAAACACGTAACTACAACCGCAATGGGAAACACGTACCTACCCTGCCAATGACGTGGAAACCTGTAAACACACTTAAAATGGGAAAAAATATAACTGCACCGCAACGGGAAACACGAACTACACGGCAATGGGAAACACTGTAACGACACGAAAAGGGAAAAATACTAACTGCACACAATGGGAAACACGTAAATTACACTGCAAGGAAATGGAAACACTGTAAATACACTGAAATGGGAAACACTGTAACTACACTTGGAAAGGGAAAAAATACTTTTGTTTAACTGCACCGCAAGGGAAAGACGTAACTACACGTGAAATTGGGAAAACACAATGTAACTACACTGAAAAATGGGAAACATTGAACTTGCACCGCATGGGAAACATACCAACTGCACCGACAATGTAAACTCTGTGTAACTACGCTGCAATGGAAACGTAACTACACTGAAATTGGGAAAAATACTACTGATCGCAATGGGAAACACGTAATTACACTTGCAATGGGAAACACTTAACACACGAAATGGGACATATCCTAAATGCACCACAAGGGAAAGCTGTATACAACACTGCAATGGGAAAACGTAAACACCGAAATGAGTAAACACTGAATACATGAAATGGGAAAACACTATAACTAATGCATGGTAAACATGTAATTGACATGAAATGGAAAATAAACCGCACCGAAATGGGGAAAACATGTAAATGACACTGCAAGGGGGAAAACATGTAAACTACACGGCAATCGGGAAACACTGTAACTACACTGAAATGGGGAAAGCACTGTGAACTACACGCAATGGGAAAAATACTAACTGCACCGCAATTGGGAAACACTGGAAATACACTGCAAGGGGGGAAACACGTGTAATACACTCATGGGAAAACACTGTAAACTACCCGCAATGGGAAAAATAATTAACTGACACCGCAAGGGAAACACTGTAACTACACTGAAATGGGGGAAAAATGCGATTGCACCAAACGGAAAACACTGTAACTACATTGCAATAGGAAACACTGTAACTTACACTGCAAGGGAAAAAACCTGTAACTACACTGAATGGGAAACACTGTAAACGACACTGCAATTGAAATGGGGGGGTGAAAACACGTAACTACACTGAAATGGGAAACATGGTTACTACAAATAAAGGGAAACACTTGTAAAATACACTGAAAGGGAAACACTGTAACTACACTGAAAGGGAAGAAAATACTAACTGCACCGCAATGGGAAATGTATTAATCAGTAATGCAACATCTGCATCAAGCTGAGATAACGTATTATCGTAATAAGGGGGTGTGAGATTATATTGATCATAAATCTGACCCAGTCAATCGCAAAGCATAAAGGAAGCTATTTACGTTGTTAATATTATACATGAAGAAATACAGTCTTACTGTTAACCTACAAGTAATAATTCAGAGTGCACACGCAGTCTTAACCACAAACTGGTTTTTAAACAGTGAAATTTCGGGCCTGTGTGGCACCTTCCTAAGACACACAATAAACCTGGTAAAAGGTTCAGAAATTAATAGAAAGACAAAAATAACAAGATAGATAGGAAAGATAGACGAGAGAGAGAGAGGAGATTTTATAAATAGACAGCAGAGTAGAAGATAGATGATAGATAGACTGACAGGACAGACGACAGACAATCGATTAGTAGCTAGGTAGAAGATAGATCGATAGATAGATAGAGAGCTGATAGATAGACGATCAGAAGACAGACAATAGATAGGTCCTAGTAGATGATGAGATGGAATAGACAGCACCGACACGACAATAGATATCGATAGTAGATAGTAGATAGATAGATGAGAGAATAGATAGTGATAGATATAGATTTAGATAGATAATAGATAGATGAACAGAATAGATAATAGGACTGCGTAGATAGCTACCGGACAATAGATAGATGAGATAATAAGATAGATCGGAGATAGATAGATAGATGAGAGATTATGATAGATAGACTGACGACGACGACAATAGATAGATAGAAGTAACTGACGACACAGCATTAGATTAGGTAAGTAGTAGATAGATAGATAGATCTGTACAGCTAGATAGATATAATAGAGGAATCCTTTGGCAAATTAGCAAATTTAGTGTATAATCATCATAGCACTGACAACTCTGTCATAGTAAATAAATATTATAATTAGTAATTATTAATATTAGTAGTTACGTACCGTCTCTCACTGAGCTGTAAACATTTTTGCCAGCCGTTCCTCTCTGGGGGTGAAAGATATTTGGGTTTCAAATTTTTTCTCTAGTTCAATAGTTTTGGTCGTTGGAGAACCTGATTGGCCTCACTTCCCTTTTGGTAGAGCGCCTCTAAATGAGGGGCTCATAGAGAGGTTTGCCTGGAATACACACAATAAGGGGATGATACAAAGAAACAGTACCCAGCCATTGGACTGGATATGCACACTCTATATCTTTACCAGGTATACTGCTGATTGCCTGCATGGTTGATTGGTTGTGTAAAATCTCTAGCCCTGATTTACAGGACTGTGGCTGTCTGATAAATTGCTATCCTCCCTGATGGTCTATGGCCACATTTCCGTCAATGTGTTTCCTGTGTGGTCTATCACACCTCCCACACACTGGCTTCCTCTGCTCTTACAGTAAAATACATGAAATAAAATCCGTAATGAAGGTTTGCCCTTTACACATAGGTGTAATCTAGTTTCCATGTGGTCCCATAACCGTTAACCTAGGTTCCATATCTAATCTGATCCAATTCTAGAGCCCCTGAATCAAATAGCACAGAAATATAATAATAATAAATAATAAATTAATAGAGATGAATAAATAATATATAGAAAATAATATTATATTATAATAATAAATTAATAATAATTCGCATCTAGATTATTAACTATCTCAGCTAAACACATAGCTTGGTTGTCTCAAGATGCTGGTCACACAATATCCCCATTGTATATCCCCATAATGGAATATTACATAAACTTCTATAGAAACTAAACTACCAATAACTCCAATCATTAGCCTTATGGCAAGGGGAATAAACCACTATTGTAAACCACTGGTTTATATTCCTTATTTCATTATTTTTGTGGCATATTTTATTTGTTTGTGTTCACTTGTTACTTTCTGTGTATGAATTTATTTTTTGGTATTTCGTTATTTACAATTATCATTGTTTTATGTATTTTATTTTGTTGTTATATTACAATTTATTGTTTGTTTAGATTTTATTTTGTGTTATGATCACAATTGTACTGTTTTTTTAGGTTTGTATGTTGTGTTGTAAGCAATTTATGTGTTGTGTATGTTATGTTATTTTTTGTTTAATAATACAATTTGTTTGGTTATGTTTATTAATTTGATGTGTTAAATACAATTTATGTTTTGGCTATTTAATGTAGTAGTTGTTTTTAATTCAATAGTGTACATTTTCTATAGTTTGGTTATAATACAATTTATGTTTTGTGTGATTTTATTTGTTGTTGTTTAAACAATGTATGTTTGTGTGTGATTTTATTGTGTTGTGTTAAATACAATTAATTGTTTTGTGTGTATTATTAGTTGTGTTACAATAAAATTTATTTTTCTGTATTTATATTAGTTGTGTTATAATAACAATTTATTGTTTTTGTATATTTATTTAGTTGGGTTATAATACAATTATGTTTGTGTGTCTATTGTGTTAGTTGTGTTCATAATGACAAGATTGTTTGTGTGTATTTGTAGTTGTGTAATAATACATGTATTTGTGTTATTTATTGTTGGGTTAGACAATGTATGTTTTGTGGGTGTTAATAGTTGTCTTATATTGTTTACTTTGTAAGGATAATGAATGAGATACAAAGAGGCCAGAGGTACAATAACTATTATTAGTATAATTGTTGGGTATATGTTACATTTTATTATATTCAGTTAACCTGATGTAGTAACTACTAACCATGTATGCCAATAAGGTAAAATAGCGATGATTTGCGCAGGTGAAGTTCTTTTCTCTGAATCTATGTAGGCAGTTGTTAAATCCGGTTGCCAATGGAAACACAAATAAAGCCCTGTGTAAAACACAGTCCTGATTATGAAATGATTGGACGATTGAATATCAATCTGTAAACCGATCAATGGTGACCTATTACAAGGGAGAAGGCTATTGATATGTTATGTGTAAACACAAATGAAACCTGTCTAAAATAATTATTATTTATACCAATGGAGGTGATACACCTATAATTTAATGTCACGTGTGTCATTAATGATTGAATATGACTGGATCCAATCACAATAGATGAGATCAATTGAAAGAGAATTGTAAGTCAGATTTGAAGTGTGTGAGTGCAAACCCGCCTTGCTGTTTGTGGTTTGCCCCAGAAGGTCAGTAGAGTGCACAAGGCAATGCTAGAGGAGTTGTATAGAGGAATAGGAAGCAGTGAGTTATTCAGCCTCTGTACAATCTCATCCCACACAGAGGAAATGACCATATGAGAACAACGGATCCTGCCCTCAGAGGCTGAGTGTTTCCTGAATTGTCTGTATTGAGGATGTCGATAAAATAATCAGCAGATGTGTGCAACAGTCCTCAGGAAGAGGCGCCAGGAAGCAATGAACAGCCTCAACCAGCAGATTATCTACAGTGACTGCCAGACACAGATCAAGCTCCTGTATGGGGGCAAAGGGATAGAGCACAATCAGGGCAACTAACAGACTTCTGGGGGCCAACGGTTATTATTCATTCATTTATAGTGCACACTCATCATTAGCATGGGAGGGATCCATACACAATTCCATCTGTAGTAGTAGTGTGCTAGAAATAATATTCCCACAGCTATTTTATTGTTGTTACTATTATAAGAAGTAGGAGTATGGCCTTATTATTACTATTATTAATTATTATTATTGCACTTTAAATAGCCAATGTAGAATATTAACAACTAATAATGATGATAATAGTAACAGACATCATTAATTATGTTGTTATTAACGATGGCTGTGAGTAGATTATGCTAATAATAATCAAACACGAAGCAATCATAAAATAGTGTTAGTATTGCTTAATAATAACAATCTATATTGTTATTAGAAGCATAGAATGACATATATACATTATAGAAGTATAAACAGTAAGAGTATGACCATATTAACAGTATAGATAGTATTAGGAGTATAGAGTAGACAGTATAGATGTATATAGATGATAACAGATAGACAGTATTAACATTCGAGAGTAGATCGTAATAACAGTATAGACAGTATTATAACAGTATAGAGTAGATCGTATACTGTATAGACAGTATTAACAGTATAGAGTAGTTCGTATTAACAGTATAGAAAGTATTACCAGTATAGAGTAGTTGTATAACAGTATAGACAGATTACCAGTATAGAGTAGACAGTATAACACAGATACGAGTAGACCATATAACATATAGATAGTTTAGGAGTATAGAGTAGACAGTATTACAGTATAAACAGTTATTACCAGTATAAGTAGTAACAGTATAGAGTAGACATTAACAGTATAGATAGTATAGGGTTAGAGTAGACAGCATTAACAGTATTAACAGTATAGTGTAGACCATATGCAGTATGATAGTATTGGAGTATAGCGTAGACAGTATTAAAGTATAGACAGGATTACCAGTATTACCAGTATAGAGTAGACAGTATAAACAATAGAGTAGACCATATAACAGTATAGATAGTATCAGAGTATAGAGTATTAACAGTATAGACAATGGAAACAGTAGCTAGAACTGGAAGGTTCCAACAAGGACTGCACAGTGGAAGGTTCCAGACACTGACCTGTGATGTACAGTTCACAACCACTGAGATCCATTAACTTCATTTTAATACTATTGTAGAACTGAGGTACACATATAAACTAAAGAACTGAAACACACCATAAACTACAAAAATTAGAGGAACACCATATAAGCTACAAAACTAGGGAACACCATAAAGTACAGAACTGAGGGAACAACCATATAAATTCAGAACTGAGGTACACCAATTACACTACAGAACACATATACACTACACGAACACCAATAAAATACAGAACTTAAGGAACATCATACAAACTAACGGAACTTAGGGAACACCATACAAACTACAGAACTTAGGGAACACCATACAAACTACAGAACTTAGGGAACACCATATAAACTACAGAACTTAGGGAACACCTGTAAACTACAGAACTTATGGAACACCATATAAACTACAGAACTTAGGGAACACCATATAAACTACAGAAATTAGGGAACACCATTAACTACAGAACTTAGGAAGACCACACAAACTACAGAACTTAGGGAACACCATAAACTAAACCACAGAACTTAGGGAACACCATACAATTACAGAAACTTAGGAACACCATACAAACTACCGAACTTAGGGAACACCTACAAAACAGATTTAGGAACACCATACAAACTACAGAACTAGGGAACCACATACAAAAACTACAGAATTAGGGACACCATAAAACTACAGAAACTAGGGAACACCATACAAACTACAGAACTTAGGGACACCATATAAACTAAAGAACTAGAACACCAATACTACAGATTAGGACCATATAACTACAGAACTTAGGGAACCATATAAACTACAGAACTTAGGGAACACCATAAACACAGAACTTAGGGAACACATATAAACTACAGAACTGGGAACACCATATAAACTAACAGAACTTAGGAAACACCATAAAACTACAGAACTAGGAACACCATATAAACTACAGAACTTAGGAACACCATATAAACTACAGAACTTAGGGAACACCATATAAACTACAGAACTTAGGGAACACCATAAAACTACGCAGAACTTAGGGAACACATATAACTACAGAAAAACTTAGGGAACACATATAAACTACAGAACTTAGGGACACATACACAGATGGAACCCATATACACGCAGAACTTAGGGAACACATATAAAACTACAGAATTAGGGAAATACAAACTACAGAATAGGAACACATAACTAAAAAATAGGAAAACACAAAACTACAGAAATTAGGGAACACTATATAAACTACAGCTACTGGTTACAACAGAAATAATGACAGGACAGTGTAAGATTTACACACACACACACACACACACCAGTCTAACTCTCATCATTTCACAACTTTTACTATAGTTATCATGGTAGAATAGTTATAATGGTTATACTGATTGTAAATGGTTATAGAATAGTTTTACAGGTTATAATGGATATACTAGTTTCTAAATGAGCACACTGGCTATTTAATAGCTACAACGGTTATCATTTATCTGATGCTTGTAATTAACTTTTACTGGTTGAAAACTTGGATTTAGACTTGTGGTTTGTACTGAGCTGAGCTGGGTTTTACTATGAATCTCAACAGACACAAGATCCAATTCCTTCAAACTTAGCCGACCCCAATATCCTCTATCCATACATGTTTCTATATAATGTCCTATACATTTCCTATATGTATGCCTAACATTCACAGTATGTTCCTATATATGTTTCCATATATAGTCCCTATACATGTTCCTATAATGTATGTCCCATACATTGTTCCATATATATGTCCATATGTATGTCCTATACATGTTATATAGTATGTCCCTAACCTGTTTCCATATATATGTCCCTATACAGTTCCTACATGTATGTCACTATACAGTGTCCTATATGGATGTCACTATACATGTTCTATCTATTTCCCATGATCTTTTCTATGGGGTGTTAACTGTGCACGTAAGTGACCGATCCCCAGTGCAGACACGGTAGGTGCCAGGTGTGTACTTACCCAGGGGAGTCGTGTCTGAGGGCAGGCTGTATTCACCCATTGGCCTGGAGAAGGGTACGTGGGCTGGTAGGTGCTGGCTCCGTACGATGCTGCCAGGGCAGGGTGGGAGAAGGCAGGGTGGATAGGGGTGGGTCATAGATGGGGGTCGGTAGGTGGCCACCAGGCTTGTGAAGGATGAGTGGGGGATGGCAGGGTAGGAGTGGGCATGGCCGTGTGCCGTGCTCTTCCCAAGATGTCATCGATGTAGAAGGGAGTTGGGGTGAACGGGCTGCAGGGGGGTTGGTGCGAATAGAGGGACAGTGAGTCCAGAGTGAGGAGCTGGGATGCTGGTACTGCAGTTTACTGTACAGTCGATCTCCACCGACCCCCGGTACAAAAAATCAACCAACTGTCCGAACACCGGGGATCTGTCTGCACTGGCTCCGCTGGGCTTTCCAATGACACTAGAACAGTCCGGGTGCGATCTGACCAGTCATCGTTAACTTCACACTCCATAGGTTCCTATTAGCAGAGGGGGAGGAGCCCACGTGTGCGTGTACCACTTCTGCCCTATCCAGCAAACCCGTTCATTGGTGGATAGAGGAAACCAAGCCTTCTTTACACGCCCTTTGCTTCTAGTACAATCCCGACAGCGCCAATCACACACCTGTAATGTGATGCAGCGGGGGGAGCTGACAGGTTGGGAATCAACACAAGCATCTGGATACTTACTGAGCCGGGGATACGATCAGCAATGAGGGAGCAAATAGCTTCATCCATTTAGGTCCAGGATTATGAGCAGTGGTTTTATATACAGTGGGAACTCCATGGTCATACATGTGTATTGGAACCTGGGCAACAGAAAGGAAACACACAAACATGGCATACATGTATACACTACCACTGGAATGTACCCTGACATGGTACCTGGTATCTGATGTAGCCTGACATGGTACCTGGCATCTTGAGTAGCCGACATGATACTGGCATCTTGATGTAGCCTGACATGGGTCCTGGGATTATGTAGCTGACATGGTACCTGGCATATTAATGTAGCTGACATGGTACCTGACAATTAATGTACCCTACAGGTACCTGGCATCTTAATGTAGCCTGACATGGTACCTGACATGTAATGTACCCTTACATGGTACCTGGCATCTAAGTAGCCTGAACTGGTACCTGACATATTAATGTACCCCTCATGGTACCTGGCATCTTAATGAGCTTGACATTGTACCTGACATATTGATGTACCCTTACATGGTACCTGGCATCTTGATGTAGCCTGACATGTACCTGGCATCTAAATGACCGTTACATGGGACCTGGTATTTAATGTAGCCTGACAGGGGCCGGCATCTGGTGTGTGTGTGTGTTGTGTGTGTGGTATGTATGTGGTGTAATATATATATATATAAATATATATTATATATATGATATATTATATATATTATATATATATACATACTTACACAGTAGTATGTTGTGTATATTTATATATCTATATATTATATATATATATACTATATATTCCATCACCGTGTGTTACAAGGAAAATGCCTCTCTGGGTTCTATAATCCAGGCTCTTAGCTGGCATCACTGGGTAAGCATAAAGCTGTGGCAGACATTACTGGGCATGGATGATATGTATATGACTGATACATAATTACCCCACCGTTCAGTTTTTCTTTTATCAGGTAAACAACTCAGAACCACAGAACCATTGATTTGTCCTATTTCACTATAAGGATATATACTATATTCTATTAAGGGTCTATCTATCTATCATCTGTCTGGTTGGCTGTCTGTGCTGTCTGTATGTCTGTATGTCTGTCTGTCTATCATCTATATATCTATATCTATATCTATCTATAACCTATTCATCTATGTACTCCACCCCGAGTTAGGTTAGTGTGCTCGTTTGAGCAAGTACTTTAAACTAGGGAGTCAGCTACAGCATACAGGCCAACAGGAGAAGCTGTCAGCTCATATAGCCAAACAGGCAAGGTAAAACAACTCAGAACCACAGAACCATGTATTGTATTATTCGTATCAAGGATATATAAATATATTCTATAAGGTCTATCTATCATCTATCTATCTTATCATCTTATATTGTATGTCGGTCTGTGTATCAATGCTATCTATCTATCTATCTATCTAGCATCATCTATCATCCGTATAATATATACTATATATATATATAATAATATATATATCTGGCGTCTCCTATCTATCATGATCTATCTATCATGTATCTATCTACTATCTATCTATCTATCGATCTATCTATAATATCTAACAATCATCTATCTTCTATCTATCTCTCTATCTATAATCATTATCATATATCTATCATCATCTATTCATGGTACTCACCAGAGTTAAGTCATGTGCTGTTTGAGCAAAAGTACAAAGTAGGGAGTCAGCTTCAAGCATACAGGCCACACAGGAGAAGCTGTCAGCTATATGCCAAACAGGCAAATACCAGTAGGTTAGGACCCAGTTAAAAAAGCAAACCTTGACGTGGTGGACTGGGCTTAAAATAATTTGGCCAACTTATTGAACTACTGCTTTTATTTATCCAGGCTTTATGGAAGGCTGTTTGTAGCAGCAACCTGGAGATATAGCCAATATGCAATTAGAATTGTTTTGTGCACTATAATTCTTTTTTGTATGTACTATCTATTAACTACTATCTTCTATCTATCATATATATATCTATCTATCGATCCATCTATCATCTGTTGTCTGTCTGTCTGTCTGTCTGTCGTCTATCTATCATCTATCTATCTACTATCTATCTATCTATTTATCTATTATCTATCTATCCTCTATCTATCATTTATCTATCTCTATTCTATCTATCTGTCTGTCTGTCTGTCTGTCGTCTGTCTATCAATCTATCTACTATCTATCTATCTATTCTATACTACTATCATTACATTTATCGTCTCTCTGTATCTATCTATCTATCTATCTATCTAATCTATCTATCTATCTATCTGTCTGTCTGTGTGTCTGTTGTCTGTCTGTCTGTCGTTCTGTCTTTCTGTCTGTCTGCTGTCTTGTCTGCGTTGTTCTTTCTATATATCTATCTATCAGTCTGTCTCTACTGTCTATTTATTTATCTGTCTGTCTATCTATCTATCTATCTTCTATCATCTATCATTTATCATCTATCTATCTATCTATCTACTATCTATCTATCTATCATCTATCTATTCTATCTCTCTGTCTTTATCTATCATCTATTCATCTATCTATCTATCTGTCTGTCTGTCTGTCTGTTGTCTGCTGTCTGTCATGTCTGTCTATCAATCAATCTATCTATCTATCTATCTATCTATCTATCTATCTATATCTATCTATATGTCATTATCTGTCTCTCTGTATCTATCTATATATTATTCCTGGATATTATTATTAAATAATATTATTATTACTTTTGTTATTTTATTATGTTGTATATTGTTTATTTTCTGCAGACAATGATGATTGTTTAAATTGTGACATAAGAACACACCTACCATGGATATGAGTATTAGTAATAGGTGGATTGTGTTTGTAATACTAATACTAGACTATGGGGGATCTCTGACACAGGTAATAGATTCCCCTTTCCCTTAAATCTTGAAATACATGTTATTTGTTGCCTTGATAAGTTGAATTACTATGCAATTTATTTAGATAGAATATGAATAGAAATAGGAATCGTATTGACAAATACACAGAACTGGATCCAGTAAACCAAACTAGAGATTCTAAAAAAAAGTCTGTGATAAATAGTGGTATAGGTATCAGATCCTATGTAAAACAGTAAAAATACATTGATCAGTTCCTATGATAATCAGTTAAAATACAAGTGTATCAATTCCTATGTAAATCAGTAGAAATACAGTGTATCAGATCCGATGGAGAATCTGTAAATACAGGTATCAGATCCCATGCACAATCAGTTAAACTACGTGTATCAGTTTCCATGTATAATCTGTATAAATACAGTGTATGAGATCTATGTTAATCTGTATAATACAGTGTTCAGATCCTGTATACAATTAGTAAAAATTCAGTGTATCAGTTCCTGTGTATATCTGTAAATACAGTGTATCAGATCCTATGTATAATCTAGATAAATACAGTGCATCAGATCTAATGCAATCAGTAAAAAACTAGTGTATCAGTTCCTATGTATAATCTGTATAAAACCGTTTATCAGATCTTATGATAATCAGATTAAATACAGTGTATCAGATCCTATGTATAACTGTATAAATACCGTGTATCAGATCCTATGTATATTAAGTATAAATACAGTGTATCAGATCTATGTATATTCAGTATAAATACAGTGTATCAGATCCTATGTACAATCAGTATAAATATAGTGTATCAATCCTATGTACAATCAGTATACAGTGTATCAGATCCTATGTATAATCAGTATAAACACAGTGTATAGATCCTATGATAATTGTATAAATACAGTGTATCGGTACTATGTACAATCTGTTAAATGCAGTGTATCAGATCCTATGTATAATCAGTATAAATACAGTGCATCAGTTCCTACGTATAATCTATAAAACAGTGTATCAGTTATACAATAATTCTGTATAAATAGTGTATCAGAATCCTATGTGTAATCTGATAAATACAGTGTATCAGTTCATGTATAATCTATATAAATACAGTGTATCAGTTCCTATGTATAATCTGTATAAATACAGTGTATCAGTTACTACGTACAATCTGTATAATACAGAGTATCAGATCCTAGATAATCTGTATAAATAAACGTGTATCAGATCCTAGTATAATCAGTATAAATACAAGTGTATCAGATCTATGTATACTCCGTAAATACAGTGTATAAGTACTACGACCATCTGTTTAAATACAGTGTATCAGATCCTATGTATAATCTGCATAAATCAGTGTATCAGATACTAGTGTAATCTGTATAAATACAGGTATCAGTTCCTATGTTAAACTGTATAAAACATGTATCAGTACTACGTACAATCTGTATACAATACGTGTCTCAGTTAACTACGTATAATACGTATATTACAGTGTATCATCACGCATACTGTATAATCAAAATACAGTGTATCAGAATCCTATGTATAATCTGTAAAATAGTGTATCAGATCACTGGTATAATCAGTATAAACAGTGTATCAGATCCTATGTAATCAGTATAAATACGTGTGTACTAGATCCTATGTATAATCAGTAATAAATACAGGGATCAGTCCTGGGTACAATCTGTACAAACAGTGTATACATATATGTATGCAATCAGTAGGAGCACACGCGTTCCAGTGTCTATGTCGGGTTAAATACAGACAGGTGTAGGTTTATATGTACATTAGAATAATACAGGATTAAGACTATGTACAATGAGTATAAATACACTGTATCAATTACTGTACAATGAGTATAAATACACTGTATCATTACATGTACAATGAGTATAAATACAGTGTATCATTACTATGTGCAATCAGTATAAATACAGTGAATGAGTTACTAGGCAATCAGTAAAATACGGTGCACAGTTTACTATGTACAGTCAGTATATACAGTATCATTACTATGGGCACATCAGTAATTTCAGTGTATCAGTTCCTATAAACAATCTGTCAAATACAGTGTATCAGTTATTACAATCTGTATAAATACAGTGTATCGTTACTGTTTACAATCAGTATAAATACAGTGTATCAGTTCCTATAAACACTTCTACAAATACAGTGTATCAGTTATTTACAATCGTATAAATGCAGTGTATCAGTTACTATTTACAATCAGATAAATACATTTATCAGTTCCTTTTTACAATCTGTAAAGTGACAGTCTATCAGTCTATAGTAGAATTAGTATAATTCCAGTTACTATGTGCAATCTGTATAGATACTGCGTATCAGTTACTATGTGCAATCAGTATAAATACGGTGTACCAATTACTATGTACAATCTGTATAAATACGGTGTACCAGTTACTATGTGCAATCTGTATAATACGGTGTATCAGTTAATATGTGCACTCAGTAAATACATTGTACGTTACTATGTGCATCAGTATAAATACAGTGTATCAGTTACTATGTGCAATCTGTATAAATACAGTGTACAGGTACTATGTGCTATCGTATAAATACTGGTATCGTTACTAGTGCAATCAGTTAAAAATACGGTGTACCAGGTATATATACACTCTGTATAAATACGGTGTTTCAGACCTATGTATAATCAGTATAAATACAGTGTATCAGATCCTATGTATAATCAGTATAAATACAGTGTATCAGTTACTATGTGCAATCTGTATAAATACAGTTTATCAGTTACTATGTGCACTCAGAAAAATACATTGACAGTTACTATGTGCACTCAGTAAATACAGTGTATCCAGTTACTATGGGCACTCAGTAAATACAGTGTATCAGTTACTATGTACAATCAATATAAATACTGTGATCAGTTACTATGTGCTATCAGTATAAAACAGTGTATCAGTTACTATGTACAATCAATATAAATACAGTGTATCAGTTACTATGTACAATCAATATAAATACAGTGTATCAGGACTATGTACAATCAGTATAATAGTGTATCAGTTACTAGTGCAATCAGTATAAATTACAGTGTATCAGTTACTATGCACAATCAGTATAAATACAATGTATCAGTTACTATGTACAATCAGTATAAATACAGTGTATCAGTTACTATGTACAATCAATATAAATACAGTGTATCAGTTACTATGTACAATCAATATAAATACAGTGTATCAGTTACTATGTACAATCAGTATAAATAGTGTATCAGTTACTATGTGCAATCAGTATAATACAGTGATCAGTTCTATGTACAATCAGTATAAATACAGTGTACAGTTACTATGTACAATCAATATAAATACAGTGTATCAGTCTATGTACAACAAATAAA
The DNA here is from genome assembly GCA_019447015.1 of Hymenochirus boettgeri. Lineage (NCBI taxonomy): Eukaryota > Metazoa > Chordata > Amphibia > Anura > Pipidae > Hymenochirus > Hymenochirus boettgeri. Next base: position 65,195,346 of record CM033475.1, on the reverse strand, counting down.
TACAGTGTATCAGTTACTATGTACAATCAGTATACATAGTGTATCAGTTACTATGTACAATCAGTATAAATAGGTGATCAGTTACTATGTGCAATCAGTATAATCAGTTATCAGTACTATGTACAATCAGTATAAATACAATGTATCAGTATATATGTAAAATCAGTATAAATACAGTGTATCAAGTTACTATGTACAATCAAATAAATACGTGTATCAGTTACATGTGCATCAGTATAAATACAGTGTTTAGTACTATGTACAATCAATATAAATACAGTGTATCAGTTACATGTACAATCAAAAATACAGTGTATCAGTTACCATGTACAATCGAAAATAGTGGATCAGTACTATGTGCAATCAGTATAAATACAGTGTATCAGTTACTATGTACAATCAGTATAAATACAATGTATCAGTTACTATGTAAAATCAGTATAAATACAGTGTATCAGTTACTATGTGCAATCAATATAAATACAATACAGCATATCTCTGTATAAACAGTGTATCTATTTCTATGTACACCATACTGAAATCTCACTGTTATGGGTTTAAACGTAACCAGAAAAAAAATCCTGAATATTATTGGGCGAATCTACTTAAAAGTAATAAGATGTTGGATACACCTGGCAAGTTTTTATAGGCTTGGTGCATTTCTAGATGGACTGATTGGATTTTAGCTCCTTACTAGAAGGGTGGATTGTTTCTAATTGTTAAATGCTGGGACTGTAGGTTTCCATAACAGATGCACACAGTGCCATGTGCACACAATGCCATGTAAACAAGCCATGCACACAACGCCATGAACACAACGACATGTACACAATGCCATGTAATTAATACAATGCACATACAATGCCATAGCACAATGCCATGAACACACATTGCCATGTCACAATGTCATGCACACACTATGCCATGTACACAATGCCATGCACAACAATGCCATGCACACACAGTGCTTGTACACTATGCATGCACACACAATGCCATGTACACATGCCATGTACACACTTGCCATTGCACAAATGTCATGCACACACTATGCCATGTACACAATGCCATGCACACACAGTGCCATGTACACAATATTAGCACACACAATGCCATGTACACAATGCCATGCACACACAACGCCATGAACACAATGGCGTGTAAAGAATGCCTAGACACCACAACGCTATGCACACAATGACATGTGCACAACTATGCAAATAATACCATGCCACCACAATGCCATGTACACACATTGACATGTTCACGATGTCATGCACAATGCCATGTATACAATGTCTGCACACACAATGCCATGTACACAATGCCATGTAAACAAGTGATGCACACACAATGCATGTACACAACTGTAGTTATCCTAAGAGGGGATTGGTGTATACAATGTTGTGTGGGAGTGAGAATGTATATGGGAGAAATACATCCATGTAAAACGTGTGGACATCACAACCTCAAAAAAATGAACTGATAGATATCACCCAAATAGGAATATGACCCCATGAACACTAAACATCTCCATATTCATATAGAAATGGAGCTTGCTGAGCAATGGGCATTGGGTACATGGTCATTTGTAGGTTCCACACACACTCAGATGCCTTTGTCCAATCCCCCTGTAAAGGTAAAACATTTAAACTAGGGATTTTAATGTCCAGTTGTTACATTCCTGCACTGCTGCATAATCCATTGAACAACAGAGCTAAGCGTTAATTTGCAGCCCTGCTAACACCGCTTTCAAGTTGGGCTGTGGGACCCTCAACCTTACTTCTCTCCATCTAAAAAAAAGCCATAAAGTCTATAGGCATGCAATCCCAGCTATTCCCCAATATTGCTTTAATATAGCTAGAGCTGGTTTATGGTTAATTGTATTATGTTACAGCCGACTGGGCTCTAACTTTTCCTTTCACATTTGCCTTTATGATTATTTTTTTTCTGTTCACAGAGTCACAAGTAATAAAAATCCCCCAGTTGCCCCCTTATTTTTTATACACAGGGTGAGGGGGCTTCCAATATTTTCACTCTGCAGGATACTGGAGCCAATAAATGCATGAAATTGTAATTATTTTTTGGATGGTAGAGGTCTTTAGGACAAAGATCTATGGCACTTTCTATTGTAAAATAAAAAAAGGACTTTTAACAAAGGAAATTATTAAGCAGTCTCTCCCAGTGACATTGTTATAGAGTGAATTGGAGGCATTTATGGCTATTCCCAAATTATTTTCTATTCTTCCGACATAGAGGATTGAAATGGAAATGGGTTGAAATAGGTGAGACGTTTATTAGAGGAGTTATACATAACAAACACCCATGAAACACTTCTATAAGGAAACACATGGAATAACCCTCCATATAACCATTGGGACTGGTACATATGGAATAACCCCATAACCATTGGGACCTGGTACATATAGGAATAACCCCTCATATAACACAAGGGACTGGTACACATAGGAATAACCCTCCATATAACCATTGGGACCTGGTACATATAGGAATAACCCTTCATAACAAATGGGAACATGGTACACATAGGAATAACCCTCCAATAACCTATGGGACTGGTACATATAGGAAAAACCCCTCATATAACACATGGGACCTGGTACACATAGGAATAACCCTCCATATAACCTATGGGACCTGATACATATAGGAATAACCTTCATATAACACATGGGACCTGGTACTATAGGAATACCCTCCATATAAACCTATGGGACCTGGTACATAGGAATAACCCCTTCATATAACACATGGGACCGGTACACATAGGAATAACCTCCATATAACCTATGGACCTGGTACATAGGATAACCCCTTCATATAACAATGGGACCTGGTACACATAGGAATAACCCTCCATATAACCATTGGAACCTGGTACTATGGAATAACCCCTTCATATAACACATGGGACCTGGTACACATAGGAATAACCCTCCCTATAACCTATGGGACCTGGTACATATAGGAATAACCCTTCATATAACCAATGGGACCTGGTACAATAGGAATAACCCTCCATATAACTATGGGACCTGATACATATAGGAATAACCCCTTCATATAACACATGGGACCTGGTACATATAGGAATAACCTCCATATAAACCTATGGGACCTGGTACATATAGGAATAACCCCTTCATATAACACATGGGACCTGGTACACATAGGAATACCCTCCCTAAACCTATGGGACCTGATACATATAGAATAACCCTTTATAAACAAATGGACCTGGTACATATAGGAATAACCCTCCATATAACATGGGACCTGGGATCATATAGGAATAACCCCTTCAAATAACAAGGGACCTGGTACACATGAATAACCCTCCATATAACCATTGGGACCTGGTACTATAGGAATAACTCCTTCATATAACACATGGGAATGGTACACATAGGAATAACCCTCCATATAACCTATGGGACTGGTACATATAGGAATAACCCTTCATATAACACATGGGACCTGGTACACATAGGAATAACACTCCATATAACCTATGGACCTATACATATAGGAATAACCCTTCATAAACACATGGTAACTGGACATATAGGAATAACTCCATATAACCTATGGGACTGGTACATATAGGAATAACTCCTCATATAACACATGGGAATGGTACACATAGGAATAACCTCCAATAACCTATGGGACCTGGTACATATAGAATAACCCCTTCATAAAACATGGGACCTGGTACATAGGAATAACACTCCAATAACCTAGGGACCTGATACATATAGGAATAACCCCTTCATATAACACATGGTACCTGGTACAATAGAATACCCTATATAACCTATAGGACCGGTACATATAGGAATAACCATCAATATACACATGGACCTGGTACATATAGGAATAATAATTTTATAACACATGGGACCTGGCACATATAGGAATAATAATCTATATAACACACGGACCTGCTACATAAAGAATTAATAATCTATATAACACATGGGACCTGGTACATATAGGAATAATAATCTATATAACACATGGGACCTGGTAATATATAGAATAACATCAATAACACATGGGACCTGGTACATATAGGAATAATAATCTTATAACACAGGACCTGGCACATATAGAAATAATATATAACACGGGACCGGTACATATAGAATAATAATCTATATAACACACGGGACCTGGTACATATAGGAATAATAATCTATATAACACATGGGACCTGGTACATATAGGAATAATAATCTATATAACACATGGGACCTGGTACATATAGGAATAATAATCTATATAACACATGGGACCTGGTACATATAGGAATAATAATCTATAACACATGGGACCTGGTAATCTAGGAATAATAATCTATATAAACATGGGACTCGTACATATAGGAATAATAATCTATATAACACATGGGACCTGGACATATAGGAATAATAATCTATATAACACATGGGACCTGGTACATATAGGAATCACCTAGTCAGGTTTATATTTTTTGATATTGTGTCTCCCTGTTAAACATTGTGCCTAGTTGTAGTCACGTGGACTGTTCTCGTTTAGAGTTTTTGTTTAATGGTTACAAACGAGGTAAGTTTGTAAAGTCACAATGGCTACAACTAGGTACACTATTATACACAACAATATCTCTTTAAAACCAATGAGGTAAATGTTATCCTATGTAGCTGGTTAGATAAGTTGGAGTGCCATACTGTAAGCACTAAGGGGGACACTCACCTAAAGTTCATTTCAGTAACAAACGATCAGAACCAGGATCCCAAACTGTAAAATGAAATGGTGACCAGTAAGCAGTCCCATAAAGATAATCTGTAGGGACAGTAAGTGTATGGAGGGTTGTTTATGATTGTCTGGACCTGGTTATGGAGGGCTGTACAGCAGGTATGTATTTATCGATTAATCTAACACCTGGGCACAGAACCATATTCAGCAGATCCAAATTCTGAGGATCCCTTTAATTAAAGGAATGAAGTACAGATATAGTGACCATATACATACACACCCTGCCAACCATAGGCTCCCTTCAGCCCTCATTATCTCTCATTCTAGGTCCAGTGTGATAAACACAGAGGTTAGATTGTGTGACAGAGGCAGAGAGATAGAATCCTTAATGATATACAATCTGCTACACTGCACCCTGTGGGCTATTATAGGTAATAAACCAGAGATATTTGGATTTCAAGATTCTATTAAAACCAAATGGTAATGATAGTGATTTCCATTCCTGCCCAGGGTAGAGCCTGCACTGGAGGGTAGAGTGACTGCACATTGTCCTATTAATAATTATACATCCCTGTGTCAGTCTGAGATACTGTGACACCTCCAGGGAAAAGGGACATGAGAGCTCCTGGGTCTGTGACTTTCCCTAATCTTATTTTTAATCAACACTTTACCCTAAACAAACTAAATACAGAACAAACCATGAATGCCCAGAGCCTCCTTCATTGAAAGGGCTAAAGGGAGATCTGTGGGGTTAGTTCTATGAGGTCATTACACACCCTCTCTCTCTATTCAGACCCCAGTGTCTAGATAAATAACTGTCTAGGTTCGAAGTGTGAATTCTCTAGTGGAGACTCCATGTTATCTTCGTTGGGATCCCATGTTCCTAGCTAAGTATCTTCTACTAACTTGCTTCTTGCATCTTTCTTGCCCTTTCTTCTCACTACAGAATAAAGTTCGTTTTCAGTGTGAGATGGCGCCTTTACTTTCAAACTTTGTTGACTGTCATACATTTAATCTGTTTTATATTTACCTAGTAGAATGTAATGTCCCAGGACAAACACTTGACCACTAGCACTTGGAAACACATGTACAGAGCTTGATACAAGAGAGAGACCCAAGGGCTCACAGCACGGGCAAAACATGGTATCACCAGGAAGGTGTCGAAACGTTGGATCCAAAGACCCTATTTCCAAGCACATTTATTGTAAGATTTTGATTTGGGATTTTCACTGGTCTGTGAAATATATAGAATGTGTTATTTATGTAGCAAATCATTACATGAATGACTGCACGTGCCCATTTATTTGTTTAAGGTCATATTAAACTATAATCATATTTAAAGGCAGTCTTCTTTTCAGTGTGTACATTAAACCCCAATATAAAAATCAATATGATAGACCAACTGCAAGGATAATACCTTCCATGTGTGTCCAGCCAACATTGTATCCTACTCCTACTCCATTGTGAAATAACTGATACACTTAATAGTTTTAATTACATGTTGCATTGTAACACTGATTAACTGTGACAAATCTTCCCTGGTATAAAGACCCTTAACACAATCTTAATGCAGAGAGGAAATGGCTTGGGAAATGCTATCATTGTGGATGATGAGTATGAATGGGGATCTTGGATTGGAATGTGACTGTTGTAGCAGTTAATGACACAATCTCAAGGTAAAGGGATTTCTGATTCGTTGTCACCCCCTGTAGATTTATTTCTCCACATTATCCACTGGGATGATGAAAGGTTGAGACAAAAGCTTATCAGTGGGTGATCCAGACTGGGCTCAGATAGGAGATGGGGAAGGAGCTGGTGTTGGGTAGTGTCTCTGCTCTCTAGATAATTACAGGAATAACATACATGACAATCAGTAGGGGGTTTACAATGAATTGATTACCTTCCTACCTGGCTCCTCAATTCAACCTGCAATCTCCAGTGCACCATAAACACATTGCTATTGTTATCTGCCTGTCTGCAGTTGATATCAGAACTGGGTGATACAGGCGGTCAGGAGGAACCTTTTATGACTTTCAATCAAACCCCAGCACATAGAGTTTCATTGCTCAGGACACTATAGGGGACCTTAAATGAATTTTATTTTGTCAGTAGATAGACATGAGGGACGATTGACCCAGACTCGCTGGGCAAATATATGTGTGTTAAAGTCACGCAACCGGTTTGCTACGGTTGCACGACTTTAACTCCATATCAGCGTCGGAGGGGCGGGTTAAATCACCGGCGCATCCAACGCTCGCGTTAATAGTTTTAGCGTTGGATTTAACGCCAGCAGATAGCATGTGTAAAATCCCGCATGGGTAAACCCTTACCAGGTATACCCACATTCACAAACGCGATATTGAATCGCGGCAGGACTTTTACACAGGCGATAACGGCTCTAGGTGAATGAGCCGGGAGTTTCTCACCAGTGCACAGCAGCCAATTCAAGCAGTTTAATAGGTTATCCATTGGTACAGTATTTGTTTTGGTTGTGATTACAGTAAACATTCTCGGTTTTCATTATCCTTATCATACTTCAAATGGTTCATTTTATGCTACAATGAATCTCTTTTAACTATGGGTCATAAATAACATTTAATGAAATATAATGCATGGGCACTGAGTGTGAGGGTGTGTTTGTGTGTGATTGTGTAAATAAGAATAAAGGATGTGTGTGATGCATGTCATAAATAAAAAGTGTGTTAAATAGTTGAATTGAAAGTGTTGGGTTATAGAGCATATAGGGTATAGTGTCCAATATAATGACAATGGTTTAGGGATCACGCCACAGTTTTCCCTTTTATTCTCTTGGGAATGGCACCCAATTCATAAACAAGGGGGTAAGGTCTCTATAGCTGGATACACACTGTAAAGATCTTATTTTATTTGGTTTTATTAAAACATTCAATACTATACAACAAAGGTAAAGAAAAGAAGATCTTTAGAAGATGACAGACAGGATCTTTAGATCTTTTTAAGATAAAGAACAGGTTACACACAATTTACAGGGGCAAGCGCAGAATTTCATGGGGGGGATTCCTGAATGGGTTACCGCCGAACAACCCCAGATTGAAGTTCAGACCAAATACACCATATATTCTAATATAATGCATCATATAATAATATTATATATTCTGTACTGCCATAATTATCATCACAGTTAGCCAAATATCACTTTGTTATAAAGTATTCATATTAAGGCTGGGTACATACGAGCAGATTTTTCGGCCCAAACTGCCGATATTTTGGTATCGGTTGGTTGGGCTAAAAAATCTGCCGCGACTAACAGTGCTTTGTCCCAGCCGACGCTTGTAGTGGACATGGTCGAGAAGAAAAATTGTCCATTGTTCCCAGCCTGATGTTCTCTTTTAACTGAGAAATCCACATTTGCCCTTCAATAGCATTAGTGTCCTTCAAAGACAGAGCTGTGACACTGACGGTGGATCTTACAGAATTTGCTGAATATTGTCGGTATCGGGACCTATTGGACAAGACAAAAAAATCCATTTCCGGGTTCCTTCACTACAGTTGGGGAAGCTGATAACATTAGACCTGTATGGGCACATTGAACTTTATTTGTATATGGAATATATGGAACAATCACTCTGGATATTAATAAATATATAATGAAATGTTAATAGTCAGCTACCACTTTCAGGATTTCTTAATTCCTGCTCAATAAGCTCCATCACAGTGCAGTAGGTAGTAAGTACTGTATATAAACCCAGTCTCAGCAATCACCTTAAGCAGTGCAGGGTTAATATTGATACAAGTCTCTATGCTGCTGTCACAGGACAGACTAGATACATTTTTGAAACATCAAATGCGCTTCTCACGCACAGCTCAATTAACAATGTAACAATCTATGAAACTGTCTATGAACAATCTATGTAACAATCTATGTAACAGTCTATGTAACAATTTATGTAACAGTCTAATAAACAGTCTATAGACACCAGGAGAGGTAGAATTGCAGACTACAATGAGCAGACAGAAAGGGGGATTCCAGGCACCAGAATCCCCCCCTAAACACACCCCTGATCTAGAGCGTGCCCCCTCTAGAAAGTATAGGGAGAACGTTCGGGCTGACACATTCCTTCAGCTACCGCTGACGCCCTAAAGTACAGGGTGGCGGCCGAGGGGGACTTTTCAGTCAGGTCTGAGCATACCGAGGTCAACGGGGAATGTTCATCTGCCTGGGAACACTTGTTTCTGTGCTGCACATTTAACGATATAGGGGTGATTCCATCAGATCCAACAGAATCCTCCCTTTATGTAAAGTGTGTACACAGATTTACTCTATTTAGCATTATAATAAACTTAAAGCAAGTTCAAGACGTGGCAGACCCCAACGCACGACTGACCTATGAACATCAATTACGGCTGATGTGTGGATAGTCGGCTGTAACAGACATTCATTGGGGATTTGTGCCTGCAATCGCACACTGTACCTAGCTTTACTCCATAAAACATAGTTACTTTGTAATGAGATTGAATAAATATCTACACCCACAACTCCAATCTTACACCCTTCTCTTAACCCTACCTAACAGTTAATCCAGAGAACGGCAAAAAAAAAAATCCCAGCTAAAAAGGTGAGGAAATTCCTTCCTGACTCCAAATGGCAATCGGAAAGTATCCCGTACCAATCAGATCTACAGTATATGTATTATACCAGTAATTCTCAATATTATATAGTATCCCCGTACCAATCAGATCTACAGTATATGTATTAATACCAGTAATTCTCAATATATATAGTATCCCTGTACCAACCAGAACTACAGTATGTGATAAATACCAGTAATTCTCAATAATATAGTATCCCTGTATCAACCAGAACACAGTATATGTATTAATACCAGTAATTCTAAAATTATATAGTATCCCCGTACCAATCAGAACTACAGTTTATGTATTAATACCAGTAATTCTAAATATTATATAGTATCCCCGTACCAATCAGATCTACAGTATATGTATTAATACCAGTAATTCTCAATATTATATAGTATCCCCGTACCAATTAGAACACAGTATATATTAATACCAGTAATTCTTAATATTATGTACCCCTGTACCAACCAGAACTACAGTATATGTATTAATACCAGTAATTCTCAATTTATATAGATCCCTGTACCAATAGAACTACAGTATATATTAATACCAGTAATTCTAAATATTATATAGTATCCCCAACCAATCAGATCTACAGTATATGTATTAATACCAGTAATTCCAATATTATATAGTATCCCCGTACCAATGAACTACAGTTATAATTAATACCAGTAATTCTTAATATTATAGTACCTGTACCAACCAGAACTACAGTATAGTATAATACCAGTAATTTTAATTATATAGTATCCCCATACAATCGAAACACAGTATATGAATTAATACCAGTAATTCTCAATATTATATAGATCCCTGTACCAACCAGAACTACAGTATATGTATTAATACCCGTAATTCTCAATATATATAGTATCCCCGTACCAATCAGAACTACAGTATATGTATTAATAACAGTAATTCCAAATATTATAAGTATCCCCGTACCAATCAGAACTACAGTATATGAATTAATACCAGTAATTCTCAATATTATATGGTATCCCCGTACCAACCAGAACTACAGTATATGTATTAATACCAGTAATTTTCAATATTATAAAGTATCCCTGTACCACCAGAACTACAGTATATTTATTAATACCAGTATTCTCAATATTATAAGTATCCCTGTACCAACCAGAACTACAGTATATGTATTAATACCAGTAATTCTCAATATTATATAGTACCCTGTACCAACCAGAACTACAGTATATGTATTAATACCAGTAATTCTCAATATTATAAAGTATCTCCTGTACCAAATAGAACTACAGTATATGTATTAACACAAGTAATCTCCAATATTATATAGTATCCCTGTATCAACCAGATCTACAGTATTGTATTAACACCAGTAATTCTCAATATTAAAAGTCCCTGTACCAAACAGAACTACAGTATGTATTAACACCAGTAATTCTCAATATTATAAAGTATCCCTGTACCAAACAGAACTACAGTATATGTATTAACACCAGTAATTCTCAATATTATAAAGTATCCCTGTACCAACCAGAACTACAGTATATGTATTAACACCAGTAATTCTCAATATTATTAAGTATCCCTGTACCAATCAGAACTGCAGTGATATGTATAATACCAGTAATTCTCAATATTTTTTAGTTTCAGAAACTTATCCAGGCCATTTTTAAAGCTATTCAATGAACTTGCATTACCACATCTGCTGGAAGACAATCCACAGTTTCACCATTCTCACTGTAAAGAAACCTTCTAACCTGAAGATGAAACTTCTTTCTCATAATTTTAAAGGATGTCCATGAGTCCTCTGAAGACCTATAGTGAACAATGCACCAGAGAGTTTATTGTAGGCCATTAATATATTTGTATAAGGTTATCCATATCCCCACACAAACATTGCTTCTCCAATATAAACAGCCCTAACTTGTCTATCTGCCTGCATAGTCAAACCCTCTATTCCCTTTATTATTTAATTGCCCTTATCTGAACTGCTTCCATTCAAGATGTCCCTTTGTATATGGGATTCCAAAACTGCAATGCATATTCCAAATGAGGCCTTACTAATTTAGTAGGTCATATCCTAATAAGATTCCATTCAACATAAACTAAAGGCTCGTAGCAACATGACATTAATGACACTGGTGTAGCAACGTGCACATTAATGACAGTGGTGTAGCAACTGGCACATTAAGACAGTGGTATAGAAACTGGTACTTAATGACATTGGTGTAGCAACTGGCACATTAATGACACTAGTATAGAACTGGCACATAAGACACTAGTATAGCAACTGGCACATTAATGACAGTGGTGTAGCAACTGGCACATTAATGGCACTGGTATAGAAACTGGTACATTAATGACATTGGTGTAGCAACTGGCACATTAATGACACTAGTTAGCAACTGGCAAATTACGCACTGGTGTCACAACTGGAACATTAATGACACTAGTAGCAACTGGCAAATTAATGACAATGATGTAGCAACTGGTACATTATGACAATGGCGTTACAACTGGCCCATTAATGACACTGTGTCACAACTGGCACATTAATGATACTGGTGTAGAAACTGGCATATTAATATACTGGTGTAGAAACTGGCATATTAATGACACTGGTGTAGCAACTGGCACATTATAACACTAGTGTAGCAGCTGGTACATTAATTACACTGGTGTAGCAACTGGCACATTAAAGGGCATGTCCACCCCAAAACAAACTTTTATATTTATATGGCCCAAATAAGTGCTCCAAAACAAACTTTACAGCATGTAAATTGGTCCAGTGGTTCAAATGTTACAGACCTTTGTAGCTGGCTAATCCTGCAGCATGGACCAATACAGCGATGAACAGAGACAGGTTACATTACCTTGCCTCTGTTCTTTTCATGTTCTTGAGCATGTCTGTTAACATCCAGCAGTGCGAACAGATGAAGTTGCATCAGTAATGATCAGACCTGGATCCGCCCCTTTTTTCCCAATCAACCAATTGCAGTTGTAAAGTTATGTTGTGGAAGAAATCCAGGATTAACATGTTGCAGCCTGCCGGTTCCAGAGAGAGAGACACACACACACACACACACACACACACCTCTCTCCGTGAAGCTGGGTTCCGATTGGCGTCCGGCAAAGAAGAATCTTTTTTTTCTTTCTCTTAGCTGCAGCGCGGGGGGGCAGCTAAAGAGGAAGTGGAGTGGAAGTTTAGCTGCTATATATTCATTAAATATCGGGCAAAGCAAATGATTTTTAGAAAAATGAACATGGGTTTGAGGTGGGTGCTATTATATAAAGAACATATAAAAAGTTTATTTTTTGGGTGGACATACCCTTTAATGACATTGGTGTAGCAACTGGTACATTAATGACACTGGTGTCGCAACTGGCACATTAATGCACTAGTGTAGAAACTGGACATTAATGACACTGGTTAGAAACTGGCATATTAATGACACTGGCACCATTAATGACACTGGCGTCACAACTGGCATATTAATGACACTGGTGTAGCAACTGGCACATTAATGACACTGGTGTAGCAACTGGCACATTATGACACTGGTGTAGCAACTGGTACATTAATGACACTGGTGTAGCAACTGGCACATTAATGACACTGGTGTAGCAACTGGCACATTATGACACTGGTGTAGCAACTGGCACATTAATGACATGGTGTGCAAATGGCACATTAATGACACGTGGTGTAGCAACTGTACATTAATGTACTGGTGTAGCAAATAGAATTAATGACACTGTGTGTAGCAACTGGAATAATAATTACCATGGTGTAGCATTGTACATTAATGACACTGGTGTAGCAAATGGAATATTAATGACACTGGTGTAGCAAATGGAATATTAATGACACTGGTGTCAAAACTGGCACATAATGACACTGATGTAGCAACTGGCAAATTAATGACATGATGAGCAACTGGAATATTAATGACACTGGTGTCGCAACTGGTACATTAATGACACTGGTGTAGCAACTGGAATATTAATGACACTGGTGTAGCAAATGGAATATTAATGAAACTGGTGTCAAAAATGGCACATTAATGACACTGATGTAGCAACTGGCCAATTAATGACAATGGTAGCAACTGGCAAATTAATGACAATGAAGTAGCAACTGGCAAATTAATGACAATGATGTAGCAACTGGAATATTAATGACACTGGTGTCGCAACTGGACATTAATGACACTGGTGTAGCAACTGGTATATTAATGACACTGGTGTCGCAACTGGTACATTAATGACACTGGTTTAGCAATGGCATTAATGATACTGGTGTCGCAACTGGTACATTAATGACACTGGTGTCGCAACTGGCACATTAAAGGAACACTAAACCCCCAAAATTAAGTATGTCCCATTCGTTTCTATTATTCACAGGGGGTGAGAACGTTATTCTCACCTCCCTGTGAATAATATTACGCGGAGGACCTGGAACTTACCTTACCCCGCTCCACTCGCAGTCGCTCCTGCACAGAACAGCTGTTCTGTCCCGATCGCGCGCCCCTGTCTTTTGAATTGGCGTGCATGCGCATAAGACAGGGCGCGTGGTCGGGAAGAGCGGCTGTCAGCAGGAGCGGCTGCGAGTGGAGCGGCGTGTAAGGTAAGTTCCAGGTCCCGAGCGTCCTATTATTCACAGGGAGGTGAGAATAAGCGTTCTCACCTCCCTGTGAATATAGAAACGAATGGGACATAGTTATTTTGGGGGCTTAAGGGGAGTTTACAGGTCCTTTAATGATACTGGTGTAGCAACTGGAACATTAATGACACTGGGGTAAAATTGGCACATTAATGACACGTGGTGTAGCAAATGGCACATTAATGACAATGGTGTCGCAACTGGCACATTAGTGACACTGGTGTAAAAACTAGCATATTAACGACATGGCAATTAATGACACTGGTGTTGCAACTGGCACATTAATGACACTGGTGTCGCAACTGGCACATTAATGACACTGGTGGAGCATCTGGCACATTAATGACACTGTGTGTAGCATCTGGCACATTAATGATACTGGTGTATCAAATGGCACATAATGACACTGGTGTAGAAATGGAATATTAATGACACTGGTGTAGCAACTGGTACATTAATGGCACTGGTGTAGCAACTGGCACATTAATGACACTGGTGTCGCAACTGCCATATTAATGACACTGGTGTAGCACAACTGGCACAATAATGACACTGGTGTCGCAACTGGCACATTAATGACACTGGTGTCGCAACTGCCATATTAATGACACTGGTGTAGCAACTGGCACAATAATGACACTGGTGTCGCACTGGCACATTAAGACACTGGTGTCGCACTGGCACATTAGTGACACTGGTGTAAAAACTGCCATATTAATGACACTGGCACATAATGACATGTTGTCGCAACTGGCACATTAATGAACTGGTGTAGAAACTAGCACATTAATGACACTGGTGTAGCAACTGGCACATTAATGACACTGGTTGTAGCAACTGGCACATTAATGACACGGTGTCACAACTGGCACATTAATGAAACTGGTGTAGGATAGTGAGAAAATGGACAATTAATGAACTGGTGTAGAAACTGGCACATAATGATACTGGTTGGCAAATGGCGATTAATGAAACTGGTGTAGACAGAAACTGGCACATTAATGACACTGGTGTAGCAACTGGCACTAATGACACTGGTGTCACAACTGGCACATAAGACACTGGTGTAGCAAAAGGCACATAATGACAATGGTGTCACAACTGGCACATTAGTGACATGGTTTAAAAACTAGCATATAGACTGGCACATTAATGACACTGGTGTCGCAACTGGCACATTAATGACACTGGTGTAGAAACTAGAATTTAATGACAGTGGTGTAGAAACTGGCAAATTAGTGACACTGGTGTAAAAAACTGGCATATTAATGACACTGGTGTAGAAACTGGCATATAATGACACTGGCACATTATGACAAATGGAATAATAATGACAACGTGTAGGAACTGGCACATTAATGACACTGGTGTAGCAACTGGCACATTAATGACACTAGTGTAGCAACTGGTACATTATGACACTGGTGTAGCAAGGCACATTAATGGCACTGGTGTAGCAACTGGAATATAATGACTGGTGTAGAAACTGGCACATTAATGACCCTGGTTAGCAAATGGCACATTAATGACACTGGTGTCGCAACTGGCAATTAATGACACTCGTGTAGCAACTGGCATTAATGATACCGTGTTGTAGCAAATGGCACATTAATGACACTGGGAGCAAATGGAAATTAATGAACTGGTGTAGCAAAGGCAATTAATGACAATGGTGTAGCAATTGGAATATTAATGACACTGGTGTAGAAACTGGCACATTAATGACACTGGTGTAGCAAATGGCACATTAATGACAATGTTGCTGCAACTGGCACATTAATGACACTGTGTGTAGCAAATGGCACATTAATGACAATGGTGTTGCAACTGGCACATTAATCACACTGGTGTAGCAAATGGAATATTATGACACTGGTGTAGAAACTGGCACATTAATGATACTGGTGTAGCAAATGGAAGATTAATGACATGGTGACCCCATTTGCGTGTGCCATGTGATGTCATCTAACCACCGTGTGGGGGGGCACGTGCTGGGGATTTGCTAGTATAATAGCAAACATGGATTGATATTGCCATGAGTCTCATTTTGGGCTTGCTCAGTGGTAACCCATTTAGGAATACCCCCTTAAAAATTCTATTACATTGCATCTGATTGGTTGCTGCAGATTAATAGCATGCAAATGTGTGCTCCGCTTGCAAATATTAAGTATAAAGGGCCCTATTTATAAAAAATCGTTACGTTATCGAAAATACCGATCGTATTCGTAAAATAACGACCGGGTTTTTACCGATACGACCGTTATTTACCGATAACGGTCGTATCAGTAAATAACGAACGTTACGGTAAATAACGACCGTTATCGGTAAATAACGGTCGTTATCGGTAAAACCCCGGTCGTTATTTTACGATAACGATCGGTATTTTACGATAACGATAACGATTTTTTATAATAGGGCCCAAAGAAACTAAACAAGAAATCATTATTAAGGGCTTTTACTAGCTGTTACTTGTAAAAAATACAAAGCCAGGTTACAAAGTTAACATAGGCGTCTAGCCCCCCACATGGCCCCATCTGTACAGCCCGTGCTTGAGGATCGAGATAAAAGCGTACAGTTCAGGGGGTAAAAGAACAGAAAACGTGTGGTGCATTCCATGCAGGTAGCAATAATTGTGTTAAGAACAGCACAGATAAATAATATAGTGGGATTTCTTACTAAATTTTTAATGTATAATTTTTTAAAAAAGGAAAATGTATTTTAATCCATCAATGCTCAATTTTTCACATTGAAACTGCATAGTTCGCCCAAATCACAACCTCAGAAATTCCAGGCAGTGTGTACACAGCCAAAAGCCTCGTACAGATGCAGGGGTGTTCTTGGGTTTTTGACACCTGAAACCACTTTTAAATGCCGCCTATTGGCAGACAGGGTCGGCACATGAGCAGGGCATGGCTTCATCAGGGAACATAGTGTGTGGTTTGTGTAGGGGGGTATGGTGGGCTGACTAACACTGATTGGTGAACTGGAGGGCTGACTCAACACTGATTAGTGGACTGGTGCTGAAATGCAGATTGTAGGGAACAGGATTTTTTAATTGCCTTTAAACTGCATTAAAGTTGACCGCAGGGGTGTGCCTGAGCAAATGTTTCAGCTTGCTTCATGGTAGGGGCACCCCTGTACAGATGTCATATTCACTAGAGCGGAAAGCCTGAGGGGCGACTTAGCGTTCCAGCCAAGGATCAGGCAGATCACGAACGTCCACCAACAGAGCAACCATACACATGTGAGCCTAGCCAGAATGCTTGGCCATCCTTCAGAGGTTCTGCCCCGAGCAAAATTTGATGTCTGTACAGAGCCCTAAGGCTCATACGCATGCCATTGCACAGACCGACACACGCAACGCACTATGAGTAAGATGGTCAGTTTTGGCCGATGACCGCTCAAGTATGGCACTTCGTCGCAGAAATGGCCATTCGGTTCATTGCCAGATTCGCTGATGGATCATCAAGGGACCGACTGAACGGCCATACACAGAACGATCATCATCCGAAACGGACATAACATACACATCATGCGTTTTGGATCGGCCCCCGCAATCACGTATGTGTAGAAACCTTAAGACTTTCCCCAACAAATCAAAAACCAATTAACACATGATTAGTAAGAACAATGGGTCATTTTGGAGGGTTTTTATCACTATAAATAAGATTGATTAGCACTCTTTGTGGTGTTTGTTTCTCTCCTTGGTTATATACACGTAAAACATACAACTTTATCATTGGTCTGAACATGAATAACTGTATAATGTGCTGTTATACAGGTGAGTATTGATGGTTCCCTTCTGTTATATTCCATCTGATTTTTGAGATATTGTTTGTCAGTAAGAATAATGTTCTAATGTAAGGAGCGCGTTACTACTAGAAGGTTTTGCCAATTGACAGTCTAATTCCCAGGAACCTGGAAATGAACACTGATTCCCCTTTAAACTTTTACTTTAACATTGTGATAACTTATTTGCTACACAGGGAGGTCTCCATTCAGGTACATCACAGACATTTCTTAATACATGAGCACCGAAATGCAAACAATACTGTTTCTACAACAAATGATTCTAACGGGTGGGTTTCAGGCCTGTTTGTCGAATTGTTAAAAATCTCATTCAGTCACATGTATGTTATTAAAGTCTCCTTTAAATAACATGCCTAGTTCCATGGTTTTTATCTTTCATTTATCAACATTTAACCTCATCTGCTGCCCATTGTGATCCAAAGCTTGCATAGTTTAGTGTCATCAGCAAACAGTGTCCATCGTGGTCTGTGTAAACATCATGTGTGTTTCCAGAAAACACATGGGTAGCTACCGGTTCATTGGAAAGAAAAAGACAACCTCTTTAAAAGGCCCACCCCCTTCTTACTCACATACAGGGTTATTCAATAAAAGTTCTTATCGTTTAATATGGTGCTAATTTTGCCCCAACCAATCAGATGTTAGCTTTCAAATGTTAAATAAGATCTGATTGGTTGGGGCAAAATTAGCACCATTTTAAACGACAAGAACTTTTATTGAATTTCCCCGTTAGTTTTTTTCTTGTCCATTGGACAGGCTGTCTTCCCTTTCCGTCTGCAGTTGGGAGACTCTGTCCAGCTGATGACCCTGACCTTCTGTGATGGCCGCTCTATTGAAAATAGAGGATTTTCAAAGTATTGAAGAAAGTATTGGTATCCCAGATGAGGAGGTGTAGCCATTATCCAGAGTGGCCTGCAGGCCATGGTACCCATTGTTTGAGGAGACTATCAGTGGGCCAGCCAGTACATTGGCCACCAGTGAGAGATGTCCTTCAGCAGGACCGCTTCTTCCATCTGGATTGGCCAGTCTAAATTTAGCGGCATGAATGTTGATAGGGAGAGGTTAGTAAAGCAGGGTTGTTCAAACCGGGTGATTGAGACACTGCTCCAGGCCCGTACTGCCTCAACATCGGCAAGAATACAGCAATCGTGTGTTTACATCGTGGGCAGAGAGGAAGGAAGTTCAGGCGCTGCAACCTTCTACACCAGGTGGGTTGGAGTTCCTGCAAGAGGGACTAGACAAGGGGCTTAGTTTATTTACCCTCGAGGTTTATGTCTCTGCTTTATTGGCAATTTTAAATAGAAGATTTTTTCAGGATGAATTAGTCAAGCCTTTCCTTTAAGGGGTGCTCAGGATAAGACACCAAGAAAGAATCTATTCCCTCCATGGGATCTACCTTCGTGCTGAGAACTTTAGTTAGCGTCCATTTGAACCAGTGGAGATTGTTCATTAGGAGACTTAATTTAAGTTAGTTCTGCTGATTGCTCTCACTTCAGGAAGGAGAGCGTGTGAGATAGCCGCTTTGTCCAGCAAACCTCCTTATCTGAACATATTGCCGGAGGCAGTCCTCTTCCAGCCAGCCCCAGATTTCCTGCCAAAGATTCTATCAAGGTTCCATATAATGAGCCAATAGTTCTTCCCACATTTTCTGCTGAGGAAGTTCCAGAGTACAGGGAGATGGTCAAGCTAGTGTAAAGTCTATCCTCATGACTTAGGGAGATCCGACTCTCGAATAAGCTTTCCTTATTTCAGTGAGGCCTATGAATAAAAAAGGGTATGAAATTCAAGGTGTGGCACCTCCTTTGGCAGTCTCAATGCACTTTACAAGAGGGATAGCAGCCACTGGGCGTCAGAAGAGGGAGCAACAACTGAGGCAGTTAAATATAATTTGACTGCAAGAGCAGTTTCGGTCAAAAAGTGTAAGTTCTGTTCCAGAGTCTGAGTGAAATAACTTCTGCAACGAACAGTCTGATAGTATATTGTTTCCCTCTCAATTCAAACTTACCGGGAGTTTCCTTTCCTGGCCATCCCCCGGCACCTTACCCTCCCTTCCAATGCTTTCAAACCAGACATAGTGAGTAAGCAGGGGTGGGGCCTTTTTTAAGAGGTTGTCTTTTCTTCTGTCCAATGAACAGGGAGCTACCCATGTGTTTTCTGGATGCAGCCAGGAAACACACGAAAGGAAACTTCCGGTAAGTATGAAGGCTGTAAATACTTTTTTCAAGCTGATGTAATAAAAGTTTTTTTAAAAAATGGTGCTCATTTTGCCCAACCAATAGATGTTAGCTTTCAAATGGAAGCCAACATCTGATTGGTTTGGACAAATTAGCACCATTTTTAAGAACTTTTATTACATCCCGTCTCTCTTTTATATGTCCTAGATACTTCAAAGTAAGTGATGCTTATTAATTAGATTAAGATGATGAGGTGACAAAGTAAATTTCTGTTCATTTACCCTTTAAAACCACCCTTTAAATGTACACACATTCTCCCTATGTAAAGTATAGGGAGAACACTCCGGACTGCTACTTTCCCTCAGTAGGCTTCTTTACAGGGGAACACCACAGAGAGGGAAATTTTCAGGCATTTCGAACTATCCAGAGGCCGACTGTGAGCGTTGTCTGCCTGTCTGAAAGTGAGCAAAATTGTGGACTCTGGTGTGCCAAAGGTACAGGTGTACTACATGTGGTGTGTAATTGTGCAGTTCTTCAAAAAAACAAAGTAGCAGATTCAAGTTTCATGTAAAAGATGCAGTTGAGGTTAAAAATCCTTGTGCTAGCAAACTCTTGTGGGAAAGGTCTAAGGACTCTAGCAGATAGCAGCCAATAGTATTCCATGTCCTAGCTTAATAGCAGTGAAAACTATGGTGTTCTGTTCCAAACACATTGTAATATGCAACCAAATGTAAAAGGGATAGTAGTCAATACTGCAAATAGAGCAAATTATACAAAATAACATTTCAAATTTCTCTGCAGTTTATCAAGTCTGAAACATGATGTGTAATTTTGCATAATAAATTTGTTCTACTTGCAATGCTGACTATTTCTTTTCTAAATACAGTCAAAAGGAACACCAGCACAACGCGGAGTAGGTGCGATCCCCCTGGCCCTCCACTCCCAGGGACAACCGAATCTTCAACACAAGAAAAGTATGGGGGAGCACTCTACATAAAGGTGAATTCACAAAAGTTTATTGGAACCACACATACATTTCGGGATGCCCTGTCCCTTCCGAAACATTGTATTGTGTGGTTCCAATAAACTTTTGGAATTCACCTTTATGTAGTGTGCTCCCCATACTTTTCTTCTATTTTTTTTACACCAGAGTTTCACTGAGGCGGCTATTGAAGCCAGGACATGGAACACTTTATTGTTGATTATCTGCTAGAACTCCAAGACCTTTCACTATGAAAAATGTTAAGCTGGGTACACATCATCCAATAATTTAGGCCAAACCGACCAATATTTCAGTGTATGGTCGATCGGGCCGAAATATTGGATGCTAAATTGGACTGGCCACAACCAGCCACCCAACCATGCTTATCGGCGCATCTGAAAACCACACTTGGTCGCAGAGGACATCAGCTGCAGCTACTTGCCGAAGTGCCAGTCTGCCAGGACAAAGGACGCCTTCATGTGTACCAGCTTAAGGGATTTTGTGATGCCTATTCTGTGCATAGCACATGTTCTAGCAAATAAATAGGCTCAAAAAAGAAAGCCAGGCAAAAACCAAAAAAAACCAGATCCTGTATAACTTGCTAGATCAGTATGAAGGGGAAAATAAATTCCTTCCTGACTACAAGTGACAATTGGAAATATCCCTGGAATCAACTCCAAATTTGAGTAATAATACCAGTAACATGCAACATTCTTTGATTTTTAGAAACTCATTCAACTTTTTTTTTTAAAAAAACATCCAATGCACTGCCATCACCACATCAAAGAAAGACCATTCATAGTTTGCCGTTTTCATAATGAAAAAACCTAACTGAAGCCAAACTTCTTTTCCATTTCCAAGATGTCCTTTTATACAGAGGATTCCAAAGCTGCACAGCATATTCCAAATGAGGCCTTTACCAATGCTTGTAAAAAGGGGGAAATAAATATTTCTCCCTTGAATCCATATCCCTCTTTATAAAAGATAAGATATGATGGCTTTAGTAGGTTGCTGCCTGGCACTGCTTTCTATTCACCAAAACAATAGCTTTTTCCAACAGAGAATCACAAAAAGAAAATTGTTTTCCTCCTTTGAAATTGTCATTGCATATAGAATATCCAATGCAGCTTAAAGGATAACTGTGGTAACACGTGACTATTAATAAAAAGAGCACATTCCACATATAAACGTCTTCATGATTATGCTTCTAACTGCCATTTATCCAAACCTATAGCAGTATAATGGATGGTGTTTTCAGCTAGCACTGTGAGCTCTGACCCTCTTGCCACAGGCACTGAGCATTGCCAGTTGGATCCTTCTGCTGTGACAGTCTTAAGAAAAAGTTGTTGTGTGTGTGGTGTGGGGGGGGGGGGGGGGGGGGGGGGGTGTGGGGGGGGGGGGGTTGGCAACAGAACAGATGTTGTCTAGGCTTCTTTGAATGGTATAATAAAACGCTTTTAAATAGAGGACACTCGTAAGGAGACCACAGTTACCCTTAAAAATGTAAATACATCAGTGTGTCATACAATGAGCACCAAATTAGGGGCTGACACTAAGTTTTTCTTAGCATTTCATAATAGAGTATGAGGTCTATGGCCACATCATATCAATATAATCCCTTTTTTCCAGGTTAAACACTTTAAAAAACACAAGTTGCCACCTATTTTAGCCGTGTAGATTTCGGTTTGCTATCTTGTGTATGTCACCATGATATATAAAAAAAAAAAAAAAGCCCAATAGACTTAAATGGCATGTCCACCCCAAAACTATAATGTAACCCACTACTGGCCCCACTGTAGTGTAATAAAATCCTTACCTTACATCCCTGCTCGAAATGGCTGCCCGTAATGTTTCCCCAAAGTCTAGAAAACTGCTCACAGGGATCTGGCAGAGTCCATATAGGAAAAGGACATGCACACTGCAGCCTCCCCCACTCCCTCCCGTTTGCTCTCCCTCCCCCAAGTGGGGTAAGTAGGTCTCCCTCCCCAGCCGTATAATAGTTTTTTACAGAAACTCCCCCGATTGTTACTTACCTTTCTCCACTGGCATTCTCCACTGCCGGCACGCCGCGTCCGTGATTGGCTTCCTCTCAGTCAATCAGGATGCGGCTGCCGGTCCGTCCCCTGTTGCAGTTTCATGCAAGCAGAGGGCCGGGGCAGTACACCGGAGGAAAAGAGGTAAGGTAAGTAATGATCTGCGTTAGGGGCTGGGGGAGGGAGACCTACTATACCCAAAAACCAAAAAAGGGATGACATTCCCCTTAAGATTTTTCACTAAAGTAAACTTTTACAGTGGTTATTACACAGACCTTTAATATCTTCTGTAAAACAGCCCAGAAAAAAAAATACTTAAACGATTCATAAAATCAAAATGAAAAGTTAAAATTTATTCAATATCAACAAAATTAACAAATCACCAATTTCCAGACATATGGGTGGCAAATGTTAATAGTCAACAGATTCCCAAGGGTTTTTCAAAAATCTTTTTTTTTCTTTTTTTTAATGTGTTTACATTGAAGGACGACACACATACATAATATTAGACAGTAAAAGTTTGGCATTTGCCTCTGAACCATATCACACAACAGTTAAAAATATTTTAAAAAAGTGTTCTATCCACTCAGAGAGACTCGCTGAATCACCATAGGAAAAACATACAGGAGGTAGAGCAAGTGCTTCAGTTTGAATCCGTAGAGGAAGTTTTGATTTTGGTACAGAATGTCTGAATCATCCAAGATCTTGGATCTTCCAAAGTTGTGTTTGTCTTGTTTTCCTTCTCTTTCCTGTGTGTTTCTTTTGCTAAGAAAACAGTCATATTTAGAGACTGGCATTAACAAAACGTCAACACATTTTACAATTCTTATATACAGCAGACAAAGGGTTTTAAAAACGAAAGGAGAAGTACAGTGGATTTTTTTAAGTTAAGGGAAGGTACAGGACCATCATTATGATTAGAGCAGTGGTGGCGAACCTATGGCATAGGTGCCAGAGGTGGCACTCGGAGCCAACTCTGTGGGCGCTCTATGCAAAGCAGAGTTTACCAGAGTTTGTTACCAGAAGCCAGCGAGAAAGGTGTAGCGGCTGTCTGTAGCAGAGAGGGTCACATGCTATAACATTCAGCTCTGATTGAGTCCCTGTTTTTGGATCTTAAACTCCTGTCTAATAATGTAGGGTTTTAGATCTCAAACTCATGTGTGGGGAATGTAGAAGTTAATATGTAAACTATTCTGTCTACTGTATTGGTCTGTGTCTATTGAGTTGTATTTTTCTAAAGTAAAAACCCCGTATTGAGGTTTAATGATGATTTGCACCATGCAATAAAAAGTGGGGTTTGGGGGGCAGTTGGGCACTCGCCTCTAAAAGGTTCGCCATCACTGGATTAGGTATAAGAGCAGGTGTCTTTTTCTAGTTTAGTTATCCTTCAAAGAATTAAATATCTCACATTTGGCTGGTTTAGACATTGACAGGATTAGGTTATGGCAAAATAGAAAGCACAAAGAGCATGTAATTTAAAGTTGCTTTTGTTATACCTGGAAGAATGGAACACCCCCACTCTCCTGACAAACCAACCGAGATCAATGCATGATTTTTCACTGACAATACTGTCATTTACTGTAACTGGTAGGTCACCTCTAGAGTTAATGGCACCAAAAACAAAAATTAATAAAAACCCTAAAGCAAATTATACAAAGGAGAATAAAACCTCCAAAACAGCCCCCTCCCTCCCAAGCATAATATAATTTGGATAGCCAGAAGCAAGCATGTTAACAGTCTTTTTATGCTCCTCGTTGTCAGCCAAGAGGACAAAACGTTAAGTATTTGACTAACAGAAGCCCATGTACAAAACTATGTCTGGTATAAAGAATAGAACTGGGGATTTTCGGTTCCATCACGAAACAGCAATTTATTCAATTTCCCAGGTGCCTATATACACTTGTAGTTGAAACAGGAGGACGGTGTTAGTTAAACAAAACTGGGGTCAATGGTAATCTCCAGCTTCGTTCACAGGTACGATCTTTTGCACCACCCAAAACAAAAAACATCTTTTCGGGCGATAATCTCACGTGTGTATGCGTTGGTTGGGCGTCATTCGTTAATACGCCGTGGTGGATCAGCAGATGCCCAAATGTACAGACATGCGATTATCGCCCAAAATGGACGTTCGATCCTGTGCGCGGTCGATTGGCAGTGCAAAGATCGGACGTTCGTACAAGGCTCAAGTTACGCATTTATCAGTTTACATTGGATTGTGGGGAAAATAAATTGTATAGTATATGTTAATAAGGTGGTGACCGAGCCAAGGAACAAGTCAAGGTTATTAACAATGCAGAACAGTTTATAAGAAGGATAAAGTAAAACAGAACACAAATCAGGGCAAGCTTTACAGTGAACTCTGCAGGGAGCTAAGGGTGATTTTATTGGAGAGGAAGTGGTTATCGTCCACTACACAAAATATGTAAAGGCTTAACCTGGAAACAGTGGTCAGATACTCCACCCTTTAACATTCCTTGCCCGAGATGCATACATAGTTCTTAGAAATATGCTGAGAATGTGTAAACCTATATATGATGTTACCTGCTCTACAGAGCTCCTCTATGGCCACCGAAATCACACTACAAATGGATTCAAGATATTTGCTGCTGTTTCCGAAACTGCTCCAATAGCACATCTCTTGGCTTTGTTCTTGCAGAAAAGATGGATATACATAGTCTCTCCTCTGGGGTGTTGTGCCATTGTAATAAATAAACTGCAATTTACCTTAGACCAACTATATACAAGTCAAGCCACCATTTTCTCACAACACACCTGTGTCCTTAATGTTGGACTTAAGGTTTTAATTCCTCTAATTTTATGTATTGTATGTTGTCTCTTTATTAGACTTTATGTAACTGCATTGAAATGTTATCATTGTTTGTATTTTTAGTACAACATCAAAATAGTTATAATTGGAAATATTTTCACTACCAAATATTGATGCCCACCCCTGGTTCTCTGAAGATACTTTAAGAAGAAACCCTGCTGTGGGACATTGGCGCCTGTATGTCAGCTTCGTTTGCATTTAATACTTACAAAGACTTTTTGTTGGATCATTTACTTGGTCCCTACCTTTGAGAGTATCAGTTCTGAGTTCCTCTTTCAGGTAGGTGTGTACTTTGTTTAGGCCATTTTGTGACTGGTCAGGAGTTCCAGCTGCTGATCTCTAAGCTTTCCTTGTCATCCTTATAGTTCCACCAAGCTAGTAGTGCCTTTTCTTCAGCACTGTGCCGAGTGTTAATGTGGTTTGTTATTTCTGACACAGATGATCCACAGCAATTTTCTACATCCTACATATAGTAAGAGAAAAGGCAGACTTCATCACAACCGTATTAGTAGTAATTCATAATTCTATGAAGTCAGTATGATAATTCAGAATCTGAACTGTGACCTTTCAGATGTGTCCAAATTATAAAGCATTAGATAAGGTTAATTCCATAAATGAGTCTAAAATGCAATACAAGAGATGGCTTCCCTGGATCCGATCCTATAAGCTCAAGGACCATTTCCCTAAGGGTTATTCCACTGTAGCAATTAGACTATTGATAAACATAGAGGGACAGCTATGTAGTTTTTTGGTATCACAACATACTCACCCTGTGTAAGCTCTGCAGATTCTCTTTGCTCCCATGCAGATAACATACTGCTGTTCTATAAAGGATCCTGTCCGCTGACTGACGTTTGTACACCAATGCTGGGTTTCTTGAGAAATACATTAATGCAGGGTAAGATTCTCGCACTGTTTGCTAGATTCTTCCAAGGTTTTTTAGTTCGAACCAGTCTGCTGTTGATCTCCACAGCAAATATCTTGTGCTGGCAAGTTAACTTTGTAATTGATGAGGTTTGCTCAATGGCATCAGAAGAACACTGTGGACAAGAAAAGAGTATAAAGAAACACTTGACTATTTTGCCACATTTTTAAGACTCAGACTACCTTAAAGGGCATTTGTAATTAAAAATTATAGATAAACAATGCAGAGTTGGTGTGATGCCAGCTTCTAGAAAAGTGTGTGGAGTGCTTGCTAATTGTGCAGTATCCCCGGATAGGTCTTGTGAAGTCTTGTGTGTTGGGGCTATTTTAAAGCATTGTTTAGTAGCAGCAAATCTTGCAGAGCAAGTCTAATTTGCGACCTACGTGAATCCCTATTAAAAAAGGTGTAAAAATGATTAAAGGAGACTGGCTTGAGATCAGTAGCATTTGGTGAAATCTACTTAGGGCATGTCCATCCCAACACCGCCGAGATATTTTTCAAATATAAATAAAATAATATAATGCTACTTGCAGCCCTTCTCTCCCGCAGTGCACTGATCCGCGTCCCGTGAAATTGCAGCAGGGGCCAGACGACAGCCACTTCAGTGATTGGCTGAGAGGCAGCCAATCAAAGACGTGGCTGCCATCAGATGGACGCAGAGGGAACAAAGTTTTAAGTAGCGTTCTGATGTTTTTGTTTTTTTTAAAGGGATAACTCTGCGGTTAGGGGAGGGAGGGAGCACCTACAATATACCCAAAGGATTTACGTACGGTAGGTGCAACGGTAGCAGAGGATGGATCGGATGGTGGAGGGAAGGGGCTCCCCTGCGCTTGCCACGCCTCTCAGAGGCACAGGGGGCGGAGGAGGACCGCTACTACTCTCAGTTTCCTGGACTTTGGACAAGCACTGCAGGACACACCTAAGAAAGCAGAGGGTGTATGGTAAGGATTTTTTTTTTTTTTTTTTTAACTTCACACGTGGACCGTAGTGGGTTAAATTTTAGTTTTGAGGATGGTTGCCCTTTAAAAGGCATAAAGGATATATAGTGTATAAATAGACAGACTATACTGTTCTTCCATACTGTGAATTCTCATTTTTACATTCACACAGCCATAGCTGTTAAGTTAACTACAGGATGACCTGACCCGTTGCCTCCAGTAGCTGGAAAATTACTTGTTAAAAGGAGAATTATACTCATGCATTAATGACTGCTTTCTAGCAGTACGGACAATTTCAAGCCACTCCGTCCCCTCATTAACATATGTTCCTCAGTGTCATGGATGGGAGAATTGTCAGTGGCAATGACTGTGGGAGGAGCAGAAAGAAGTCTGTACTGCATGAGTATAATTGTCCTTTAATTTGCCGGCAGAACAGGGAAGCTAACCAGATTCTTATGATTCTATTTGCACAGAATACAATAACCTACTAAACATTTAAAAGGACAAATAAGTGCTAAAAATAATGTTTGCTAAGCGGATGTTTACAACTTCTAAGCCACTTACGACTCGAATCTGCTGTAGACACCCTACAGTCTTCTGTAATTTCCCTCCTTTGCCCAGAATCCAGAAAAATGTTGGTTGGTCTCCAATGCTAGAACTGAAGCTGATTTAAAGAATGAGAGATATTTTACTCCCTGCAAAAACACATGAAAAAAGTACATTCTTTAAAATGTATGTTACTATATTAAAATAAATATCATTCTATTAAGCTTGGCAAAGCTAAACCAGTAGTCTGCTATTGTCCAGAGATGGCAGATTTGTGGAGTGGATGCCAACGCACAACGGGGTATTGTATTTGCTCGATGGTATTTTTTAGGTGCATGTCGCTTCTGAATTAATGCACCTTTGGATGCCCCCTAGAAAAAAAGGTCGACTAATCTCCAAATCTGTTGCCTTGTGGGCACATCACCTAAACTAATACTTGGGTCGTTGCCAAGACATCTCCGTTTAGAGCTCTACCTACAGTTTCTGGGCCCTGGCTGGGCCATTCATTTCAGAACGCTAATCCTTTTTTGCCACTTTCTTGACAATGACCCACAACATACCTTTACATTTTCCTAGCAGATGATTGGAGTGTGTGCTGTGACAAGACTGACTGGAGCTATACATTACTCCATCCACTTATTAAACTAAAGACCAGTTCTAGCTGAAGAAAGCAGCCCCACAACATGCTGCTGCCTACACACTGAATCACTGTGGCTGTTTTTTTTTCTATGATGTGGTGGGCAGTTGTTCAAACCCAAATGTATCACAAACCTACATGGAATTTTAATGAGTAACAACTATGTGTAAGGCTTGCTCTATAAATTTGTACCAATGTGTTAATCCTATAGACAAGTCCTGGTTTAAATTTAGAACTGACAGTTTTGAAATCCATGATCCAGCAGCTTTTTAGGAATTTGAAAATTCAGACCTTATTAAAATCGCAATAAAATTAAGATATCACCATCAAAGAGATGAATAGTTCAGTTTCATTTGGGTTTAAATCAGATTTTCATAATTTCAATAAGTTCCACTGTTGTAATTAGTCAGTTAGCTCATCTCTAGTTAAAATGAAATTTGTCATTTAATTCAGCTTGTAGTGGAACAAATTGTAGAATTGGGGATTTATATAAGTATCCTAGAGATCAGTAAAATTCATTTCTACAAATCATTGAGGAGGCTAGCATTAGGCAATATTAGATATGTATATGCATGCCTGGGGATTCTGCAAATACAACAATCTTTGTATTTGTGGGTTGAGATACCATTTTAGTAGCTGGCCAACTTTACATTTATATCGATACTGTACCAAATATACAATATATATTATGAATATATTTAGCAATATTGGCTATGTATACCCAGGGATACAAATCCATTTTTCCTTTGTGAGTAAAGGCATTTGCCTTGCTACTCAACTCCACGACAGACATATCAAGACTAAAATATGTTACATTAGGGAGCAACCAGTACTTTTCAAGAATCCTGCAACTTTAGTGGCCTCCAGACCAGTTTTCATCAACTCTTCAGACCGATATCGTAGTTCAAGCTTGATATATTTTTTTCCTGTGCTCCATGGAATGTTTAAGGTTCTGGGTACTTTTTGCTTCCTGATCTGGATTGTTTTAAAAACAACAAAACCATGGATGCCTACCTCACGGTGAGCTGGTGTGATTTATTGCGATAAATTTCCAGGTAAAGAAAACCTTTGCATTGCTTTGTCAAAATAATTCACGAGCTCTACCTTAGTTGTGTGCCCATGGCTTTGTTGATTCTATGTCTATGTGGTGTCCCATGCAGTGATTCATGGTTGCATGATCAGACACCCTAGGTTTGATGTGTGGCTTTCCCCAATGATTGTTCCTCTTGGCCTCCTCCAATCAGCTATTGATGTCAACCTTATTGTTTGCAACACTATACATTTTAATGATAAAGGGATCAAAATAATATATAAACAACCTATGGAAGCAACATTAACAAGTGTAAAAATATCCCCAAATCAGATTTTTTTAGTTGTGTGTAAAGTGGATAGAAATAGATATTTAAACAGAAGAAATAACCATTAATCAGTATTTAATTTACCACAGAATGCACAAGACTGAGCAGTCTCAATCTCCTCTTTTAAACTGTGTCACACTCGAGCGAATATTGGATAAAGCACTACTGGATCCAGACGCAGTTTGTGTAAAGTTCTAGATGTTCAGTGAAAAAGAATCCATTTCTTCTTATGTGAATCAATCTAGGAGAAAACAGCAAATCATCAGTGAATTTGCAAGTCATCAAGTGATGTTTTAACTTAAATTTTTTTAAAATAATTGGCCATAAAATAAAGGATAAATAGCCAATTCACTGATGTAGCAACTGGCAAATTAATGACAATGATGTAGCAACTGGTACATTAATGACACTGGCGTTACAACTGGCCCATTAATGACACTGGTGTCACAACTGGCACATTAATGATACTGGTGTAGAAACTGGCATATTAATGATACTGGTGTAGAAACTGGCATATTAATGACACTGGTGTAGCAACTGGCACATTAATAACACTAGTGTAGCAGCTGGTACATTAATTACACTGGTGTAGCAACTGGCACATTAAAGGGCATGTCCACCCCCAAAACAAACTTTCTATATTTATATGGCCCAAATAAGTGCTCCAAAACAAACTTTACAGCATGTAAATTGGTCCAGTGGTTCAAATGTTACAGACCTTTGTAGCTGGCTTAATCCTGCAGCATGGACCAATACAGCGATGAACAGAGACAGGTTACATTACCTTGCCTCTGTTCTTTTCATGTTCTTGAGCATGTCTGTTAACATCCAGCAGTGCGAACAGATGAAGTTGCATCAGTAATGATCAGACCCCTGGATCCCGCCCTTTTTTCCCAATCAACCAATTGCAGTTGTAAAGTTATGTTTGTGGAAGAAATCCAGGATTAACATGTTGCAGCCTGCCGGCTTCCAGAGAGAGAGACACACACACACACACACACACACACACCTCTCTCCGTGAATGCTGGGTTCCGATTGGCGTCCGGCAAAGAAGAATCTTTTTTTTTCTTTCTCTTAGCTGCAGCGCGGGGTCAGCTAAAGAGGAAGTGGAGTGGAAGTTTAGCCTGCTATATATATCATTAAATATCGGGCAAAGCAAATGATTTTTAGAAAAATGAACATGGCGTTTGAGGTTGGTGCTATTATATAAAGAACATATAAAAAGTTTATTTTTTGGGTGGACATACCCTTTAATGACATTGGTGTAGCAACTGGTACATTAATGACACTGGTGTCGCAACTGGCACATTAATGACACTAGTGTAGAAACTGGCACATTAATGACACTGGTGTAGAAACTGGCATATTAATGACACTGGCACATTAATGACACTGGCGTCACAACTGGCATATTAATGACACTGGTGTAGCAACTGGCACATTAATGACACTGGTGTAGCAACTGGCACATTAATGACACTGGTGTAGCAACTGGTACATTAATGACACTGGTGTAGCAACTGGCACATTAATGACACTGGTGTAGCAACTGGCACATTAATGACACTGGTGTAGCAACTGGCACATTAATGACACTGGTGTAGCAACTGGCACATTAATGACACTGGTGTAGCAACTGGTACATTAATGATACTGGTGTAGCAAATAGAACATTAATGACACTGGTGTAGCAACTGGAATAATAATTACACTGGTGTAGCATCTGGTACATTAATGACACTGGTGTAGCAACTGGAATATTAATGACACTGGTGTAGCAAATGGAATATTAATGACACTGGTGTCACAACTGGCACATTAATGACACTGATGTAGCAACTGGCAAATTATGACAAGGATGTAGCAACTGGAATTAATGACACTGGTGTCCAACTGGTACTTAATGACACTGGTGTAGCAACTGGAATATTATGACACTGGTAGCAAATGGAATATTAATGACACTGGTGTCACAACTGGCACATTAATGACACTGATGTAGCAACTGGCATATAATGTACAATGATGTAGCAACTGCAATTAATGACAATGATTTAGCAACTGGCAATTATGACAATGATGTAGCAACTGGAATATTAATGACACTGGTGTCGCAACTGGTCTTAGACACTGGTGTAAGCACTGGTATATTAATGAACTGGTGTCGCAACTGGTACATTAATGACACTGGTGTAGCAACTGGCACATTATGATACTGGTGTCGCAACTGTACATTAATGACACTGGTGTCGCAACTGGCACATAAAGGAACACTAAACCCCCAAAATTAAGTATGTCCATTCGTTTCTATTATTCACAGGGAGGTGAGAACGCTTATTCTCACCTCCCTGTGAATAATATTACGCTCGGAGGACCTGGAACTTACCTTACCCGCCCGCTCCACTCGCAGTCGCTCCTGCACAGAACATCGTTCTGTCCCGATCGCGCGCCCTGTCTTTTGAATTGGCGTGCATGCGCATAAGACAGGGCGCGTGGTCGGGACAGAGCGGCTGTCAGTGCAGGAGCGGCTGCGAGTGGAGCGGCGTGTAAGGTAAGTTCCAGGTCCTCCGAGCGTCCTATTATTCACAGGGAGGTGAGAATAAGCGTTCTCACCTCCCTGTGAATAATGAAACGAATGGGACTAGTTATTTTGGGGGCTTAAGGGAGTTTACAGGTCCTTTAATGATACTGGTGTAGCAACTGGAACATTAATGACACTGGTGTCAATTGGCACATTAATGACACTGGTGTAGCAAATGGCACATTAATGACAATGGTGTCGCAACTGGCACATTAGTGCTGGTGTAAAAACTAGCATATTAACGACACTGGCACATTAATGACACTGGTGTTGCAACTGGCCATTAATGACACTGGGTCGCAACTGGCCATTAATGACACTGGTTTAGCATCTGGCACATTAATGACACTGGTGTGCATCTGGACATTAATGATACTGGTGTATCAAATGGCACATTAATGACACTGGTGTAGCAAATGGAATATTAATGAACTGGTGTAGCAACTGGTACATTAATGGCACTGGTGTAGCAACTGGCACATTAATGACACTGGTGTCGCAACTGCCATATTAATGCCACTGGTGTAGCAACTGGCACAATAATGACACTGGTGTCGCAACTGGCACATTAATGACACTGGTGTCGCAACTGCCATATTATTGACACTGTGTAGCAACTGGCACAATAATGACACTGGTGCGCAACTGGCCATTAATGACCTGGTGTCGCAACTGGCACATTAGTGACACTGGTGTAAAAAACTGCCAATTAATGACACTGGCACATTAATGACACTGTTGTCGCAACTGGCCATTAATGACACTGTTGTAGAAACTAGCACATTAATGACACTGGTTTAGCAACTGGCACATTAATGACTGGTGTAGCACTGGCATTAAGACACTGGTGTCACAACTGGCACATTAATGACACTGGTGTAGAAACTGGCACATTAATGACACTGGTGTAGAAACTGGCACTTAATGATACTGGTGTAGCAAATGGCAGATTAATGACACTGGGTGTAGAAAACTGGCACATTATGACACTGGTGTAGCAACGGCACTTGTAACTGACACTGGTGTCACACTGGCACATAATGACACTGTGTAGCATGGCACATTATGACAATGGTGTCACACTGGCACATTAGTGACACTGGTTTAAAAACTAGCATATTAATGACACTGGCACATTAATGACACTGGTGTCGCAACTGGCACATTAATGACACTGGTGTAGAAACTAGAATATTAAGACAGTGGTGTAGAAACTGCACATTAGTGACACTGGTGTAAAAACTGGCATATTAATACACTGGTGTGAAACTGGCTATTAATGACACTGGCACATTATGACAAATGGAATAATAATGACACTGGTGTAGGAACTGGCACATTAATGACACTGGTGTAGCAACTGGCACATTAATGACACTAGTGTAGCAACTGGTACATTAATGACACTGGTGTACAACTGGCACTTAATGCACTGGTGTAGCAATGGAAAAATGACCTGGTGTAGAACTGCACATTAATGACACTGGTCTAGCAAATGGCACATTAATGACACTGGTGTCGCAACTGGCACATTAATGCACTCGTGTACAACTGGCACATTAATGATACCGGTGTAGCATGGCACATTAATGACACTGGTGTAGCAAATGGAATATTAATGACACTGGTGTAGCAACTGGCCACTTAATGACACTGGTGTGCAATTGGAATATTAATGACACTGGTGTGAAACTGGCACATTATGACACTGGTGTAGCAAATGGCACATTATGACAATGTTGCTGCAACTGGCACATTAATGACTGTTGTAGCAAATGGCACATTAATGACAATGGTGTTGCAACTGGCACATTAATCACACTGGTGTAGCAAATGGAATATTAATGACACTGGTGTAGAAACTGGCACATTATGATACTGGTGTAGCAAATGGAAGATTATGACACTGGTGACCCCATTTGCGTGTGCCATGTGATGTCATCTAACCACCGTGTGGGGGGGCACGTGCTGCGGGATTTGCTAGTATAATAGCAAACATGGATGTATTTGCCATGTCTCATTTTGGGCTTGCTCAGTGGTAACCCATTTAGGAATACCCCTTAAAATTCTATTCATTGCATCTGATTGGTTGCTGCAGATTAATAGCATGGCAAATTGTTGCTCCGCTTGCAAATATTAAGTATAAAGGGCCCTATTTATAAAAAATCTTTATCGTTACGTAAATACCGATCGTTATCGTAAAATAACGACCGGGTTTTTACGCATAACGACCGTTATTTACCGATAACGGTCGTTATCAGTAAATAACGACCGTTATCGGTAAATAACGACCGTTATCGTAATAACGGTCGTTATCGGTAAAACCCCGGTCGTTATTTACGATAACGTCGTATTTTACGGTACGATAACGATACGATTTTTTATAATAGGGCCCAAAGAAACTAACAGAAATCATTATTAGGGCTTTTACTAGCTGTTACTTGTAAAAAATACAAAGCCAGGTTACAAAGTTAACATAGGCGTCTAGCTCCCCCACATGGCCCCATCTGATACAGCCAGTGCTTGGGATCGAGATAAAAGCGTACAGTTCAGGGGTAAAAGACAGAAACGTGTGGGTGCATTCCATGCAGGTAGCAATAATTGTGTTAAGAACAGCACAGATAAATAATATAGTGGGATTTCTTACTAATTTTTATGTATAATTTGTTTAAAAAAGGAAAAATGTTTTAATCCATCAATGCTCAATTTTATTCACATTGAAACTGCATGTTCGCCCAAATCACAACCTCAGAAATTCCAGGCAGTGTGTACACAGCCAACCTCGTCAGATGCAGGGGTGTTTTTGGGTTTTTACACCTGAAACCACTTTTAAATGCCGCCTATTGGCAGACAGGTCGGCACATGAAGCAGGGCATGGCTTCATCAGGGAACATAGGTGTGGTTTGTGTAGGTGGGTATGGTGGGCTGACTAACACTGATTGGTGAACGGGAGGGCTGACTCAACACTGATTAGTGGACTGGTCTGAATGCAGTATTGTAGGAACAGGATTTTTTTTATTGCCTTTAAACTGCATTTAAAGTTGACCGCAGGGGTGTGCCCTGAGCAAATGTTTCAGCTTGCTTCATGGTAGGGGCACCCCTGTACAGATGTCATATTTCACTAGAGCGAAAGCCTGAGGGCGACTTAGCGTTCCAGCCAAGGATCAGGCAGATCAACGAACGTCCACCAACAGAGCAACCATACACATGTGAGCCTCAGCCAGAATGCTTGGCCATCCTTCAGAGGTTTCTGCCCAGCAAATTTGATGTCTGTACAGAGCCCTAAGGCTCATACCACTGCCATTGCACAGACCGACACGCAACGCACTATAGTAAATGGTCAGTTTTGGCCGATGACCGCTCAAGTATGGCCACTTCGTCGGCAGAAATGGCCATTCGGTTCATTGCCAGATTCGCTGATGGATCATCAAGGGACCCCGACTGAACGGCCATACACAGAACGATCATCATCCGAAACGGACTACATACACATCATGCGTTTTGGATCGGCCCCCGCAATCACGTATGTGTAGAAACCTAAGACTTTTCCCCAACAAAATCAAAAACCAATTAACACATGATTAGTAAGAACAATAGGGGTCATTTATGGAGGGTTTTTATCACTATAAATAAGATTGATTAGCACTCTTTGTGGGTGTTTGTTTCTCTCCTTGGTTATATACACGTAAAACATACAACTTTATCATTGGTCTGAACATGAATAACTGTATATGTCTGTTTATTACGGTGATGTATTGCATGGTTCCCTTCTGTTATATTCCATCTGATTTTGAGATATGTTTGTCAGTAAGAATAATGTTCTAATGTAAGCGCGTTACTACTAGAAGGTTTTGCCAATTGACAGTCTATATCCAGGAACCTGGAAATGATCCTGATTCCCCTTTAAACTTTACTTTACTTTAACATTGCTGATAACTTATTTGCTACACAGGGAGGTCTCCATTCAGGTACATCACAGACATTTCTTATACTGAGCACCGAAATGCAACAAATACTGTTTCTACAACAAATGATTCTAACGGGTGGGTTTCAGGCCTGTTTGTCGAATTGTTAAAAATCTCATTCAGTCACATGTATGTTTATTAAAGTCTCCTTTAAATAACATGCCTAGTTCCATTGGTTTTTATCTTTCATTTATCAACATTGAACCTCATCGGCTGCCCATTGTGATCCAAAGCTCTGCATAGTTAGTTGTCATCAGCAAACAGTGTCCATCGTGGTCTGTGTAAACATCATGTGTGTTTCCAGAAAACACATGGGTAGCTACCGGTTCATTGGACAGAAAAAAGACAACCTCTTTAAAAGGCCCACCCCCTTCTTCTCACATACAGGGTTATCAATAAAGTTCTTATCGTTTAATATGGTGCTAATTTTGCCCCAACCAATCAGATGTTAGCTTTCAAATGTTAATAAGATCTGATTGGTTGGGGCAAAATTAGCACCATTTTAAACGACAAGAACTTTTATTGAATTTCCCCGTTAGTTTTTTCTTCTGTCCATTGGACAGGCTGTCTTTCCCTTTCCGTCTGCAGTTCTGGGAGACCTGTTCCAGCTGATGACCCTGACCTTCTGTGATGGCCGCTCTATTGAAAATAGAGGATTTTCAAGTATTGAAGAAAGTATGGTATCCCAGATGGGGTGATAGCCATTTCCCAGAGTGGCCTCGCAGGCCATGGTACCCATTGTTTGAGGAGACATCAGTGGGCCAGCCAGTACATTGGCCACCAGTGAGAGATGTCCTTCAGCAGGACCGCTTCTTCCATCTGGATCTGGCCAGTCTAAATTTAGCGGCATGAATGTTGATAGGGAGAGGTTAGTAAAGCAGGGTTGTTCAAACCGGGTGATTGAGCACTGCTCCAGGCCCGTACTGCCTCAACATCGGCAAGATATACAGCAATCTGTGTTTACATCGTGGGCAGAGAGGAAGGAAGTTCAGGCGCTGCACCTTCTACTCCACAGGTGTTGGAGTTCCTGCAAGAGGGACTAGACAAGGGGCTTAGTTTATTTACCCTCGAGGTTTATGTCTCTGCTTTATTGGCAATTTTAAATAGAAGATTTTTTCAGGATGAATTAGTCAAGCCTTTCCTTTAAGGGGTGCTCAGGATAAGACCACCAAGAAAGTCTATTCCCTCCATGGGATCTACCTCTCGTGCTGAGAACTTTAGTTAGCGCTCCATTTGAACCAGTGGAGACTTGTTCATTAGGAGACTTAATTTTAAAGTTAGTTCTGCTGATTGCTCTCACTTCAGGAAGGAGAGCGTGTGAGATAGCCGCTTTGTCCGCAAACCTCCTTATCTGAACAATTGCCGGAGGCAGTCATCTTCCAGCCAGCCCCAGATTTCCTGCCAAAGATTCTATCAAGGTTCCATATTAATGAGCCAATAGTTCTTCCCACATTTTCTGCTGAGGAAGTTCCAGAGTACAGGGAGATGGTCAAGCTAGATGTAAAGTCTATCCTCATGACTTAGGGAGATCCGACTCTCGAATAACTCTTCCTTATTTCAGTGAGGCCTATGAATAAAAAAGGCTTATGAAATTCAAGGTGTGGCACCTCTTTGGCAGTCTCAATGCACTTTACAAGAGGGATAGCAGCCACTTGGGCGTCAGAAGAGGGAGCAACAACTGAGGCAGTTAAATATTAATTTGACTGCAAGAGCAGTTTTCGGTCAAAAGTGTTAGTTCTGTTTCCAGAGTCTGAGTAAATAACTTCTGCAACGAACAGTCTGATAGTATATTTGTTCCCTCCCTCAATTCATACTTACCGGGAGTTTCCTTTCCTGGCCATCCCCCGCACCTTACCCTCCCTTCCAATGCTTTCAAACCAGACTAAGTGAGTAAGCAGGGGGTGGGCCTTTTAAAGAGGTTGTCTTTTCTTCTGTCCAATGAACAGGGAGCTACCCATGTGTTTTCTGGATGCAGCCAGGAAACACACGAAAGGAAACTTCCGGTAAGTATGAAGCTTGTAAATACTTTTTTTCAAGCTGATGTAAAAAAGTTTTTTTAAAAAAATGGTGTCTCATTTTGCCCCAACCAATCAGATGTTAGCTTTCAAATGGAAGCCAACATCTGATTGGTTTGGACAAAATTAGCACCATTTTTAAGAACTTTTATTACATCCCCGTCTCTCTTTTATATGTCCTAGATACTTCAAAGTAAGTGATGCTTATTTAATTAGATTAAGATGAGGTGACAAAGTAAATTTTCTGTTATTTACCCTTTAAATCCCACCCTTTAAATGTACACACATTCTCCCTATGTAAATATAGGGAGAACACTCAGGACTGCTACTTTCCCTCAGCTAGGCTTTCTTTACAGGGAGACAACCACAGAGAGGGAATTTTCAGGCATTTCCGAACTATCCAGAGGCCGACTGTGAGCGTTTGTCTGCCTTGTCTGACAAAGTGAGCAAAATTGTGGACTCTGGTGTTGCCAAAGGTACAGTGTACTACATGTGGTG
The DNA here is from genome assembly GCA_019447015.1 of Hymenochirus boettgeri. NCBI lineage: Eukaryota > Metazoa > Chordata > Amphibia > Anura > Pipidae > Hymenochirus > Hymenochirus boettgeri. Next base: position 65,156,031 of record CM033475.1, on the reverse strand, counting down.
TGTAATTGTTGCAGTTCTTCAAAAAAACAAAAGTAGCAGATTCAAGTTTCATGTAAAATGATGCAGTTGAGGTTAATAATCCTTGTGCTAGCAAACTCTTTGTTGGAAAAGAGTCTAAGGACTTCTAGCAGATAGTCAGCCAATAGTATTCCATGTCCTAGCTTCAATAGCAGTGAAAACTATGTGTTCTGTTCCAAACACATTGTAATATGCAACCAAATGTAAAAGGGATAGTAGTCAATACTGCAAATAGAGCAAATTATACAAAATAACATTTCAAATTTCTCTGCAGTTTATAAGTCTGAAACATGATGTGTAATTTTGCATAATAAATTTGTTCTACTTGCAATGCTGACTATTTCTTTTCTAAATACAGTCAAAAGGAACACTCCAGCAAACGCGGAGTAGGTGCGATCCCCCTGGCCCTCCACTCCCAGGGCAACCGAATCTTCAACACAAGAAAAGTATGGGGGAGCACTCTACATAAAGGTGAATTCACAAAAGTTTTTGGAACCACACATACATTTCGGGATGCCCTGTCCCTTCCGAAACATTGTATTGTGTGGTTCCAATAAACTTTTGTGAATTCACCTTTGTAGTGTGCTCCCCCATACTTTTCTTCTATTTCTTTTCTACCCAGAGTTATTAATGACACTGGTGTCACAACTGGCACATTAATGACACTGGTGTAGCAAATGGCACATTAATGACAATGGTGTCACAACTGGCACATTAGTGACACTGGTTTAAAAACTAGCATATTAATGACACTGGCACATTAATGACACTGGTGTCGCAACTGGCACATTAATGACACTGGTGTAGAAACTAGAATATTAATGACAGTGGTGTAGAAACTGGCACATTAGTGACACTGGTGTAAAAACTGGCATATTAATGACACTGGTGTAGAAACTGGCATATTAATGACACTGGCACATTATGACAAATGGAATAATAATGACACTGGTGTAGGAACTGGCACATTAATGACACTGGTGTAGCAACTGGCACATTAATGACACTAGTGTAGCAACTGGTACATTAATGACACTGGTGTAGCAACTGGCACATTAATGGCACTGGTGTAGCAACTGGAATATTAATGACACTGGTGTAGAAACTGGCACATTAATGACACTGGTCTAGCAAATGGCACATTAATGACACTGGTGTCGCAACTGGCACATTAATGACACTCGTGTAGCAACTGGCACATTAATGATACCGGTGTAGCAAATGGCACATTAATGACACTGGTGTAGCAAATGGAATATTAATGACACTGGTGTAGCAACTGGCACATTAATGACACTGGTGTAGCAATTGGAATATTAATGACACTGGTGTAGAAACTGGCACATTAATGACACTGGTGTAGCAAATGGCACATTAATGACAATGTTGCTGCAACTGGCACATTAATGACACTGGTGTAGCAAATGGCACATTAATGACAATGGTGTTGCAACTGGCACATTAATCACACTGGTGTAGCAAATGGAATATTAATGACACTGGTGTAGAAACTGGCACATTAATGATACTGGTGTAGCAAATGGAAGATTAATGACACTGGTGACCCCATTTGCGTGTGCCATGTGATGTCATCTAACCACCGTGTGGGGGGGCACGTGCTGCGGGATTTGCTAGTATAATAGCAAACATGGATGTATTTGCCATGAGTCTCATTTTGGGCTTGCTCAGTGGTAACCCATTTAGGAATACCCCCTTAAAAATTCTATTACATTGCATCTGATTGGTTGCTGCAGATTAATAGCATGGCAAATTGTTGCTCCGCTTGCAAATATTAAGTATAAAGGGCCCTATTTATAAAAAATCGTTATCGTTATCGTAAAATACCGATCGTTATCGTAAAATAACGACCGGGTTTTTACCGATAACGACCGTTATTTACCGATAACGGTCGTTATCAGTAAATAACGACCGTTATCGGTAAATAACGACCGTTATCGGTAAATAACGGTCGTTATCGGTAAAACCCCGGTCGTTATTTTACGATAACGATCGGTATTTTACGATAACGATAACGATTTTTTATAAATAGGGCCCAAAGAAACTAAACAAGAAATCATTATTAAGGGCTTTTACTAGCTGTTACTTGTAAAAAATACAAAGCCAGGTTACAAAGTTAACATAGGCGTCTAGCTCCCCCACATGGCCCCATCTGATACAGCCAGTGCTTGAGGATCGAGATAAAAGCGTACAGTTCAGGGGTAAAAGAACAGAAACGTGTGGTGCATTCCATGCAGGTAGCAATAATTGTGTTAAGAACAGCACAGATAAATAATATAGTGGGATTTCTTACTAAATTTTTAATGTATAATTTGTTTAAAAAAGGAAAATGTATTTTAATCCATCAATGCTCAATTTTTCACATTGAAACTGCATAGTTCGCCCAAATCACAACCTCAGAAATTCCAGGCAGTGTGTACACAGCCAAAAGCCTCGTACAGATGCAGGGGTGTTCTTGGGTTTTTGACACCTGAAACCACTTTTAAATGCCGCCTATTGGCAGACAGGGTCGGCACATGAAGCAGGGCATGGCTTCATCAGGGAACATAGGTGTGGTTTGTGTAGGTGGGTATGGTGGGCTGACTAACACTGATTGGTGAACTGGAGGGCTGACTCAACACTGATTAGTGGACTGGTGCTGAAATGCAGTATTGTAGGGAACAGGATTTTTTTTAATTGCCTTTAAACTGCATTTAAAGTTGACCGCAGGGGTGTGCCCTGAGCAAATGTTTCAGCTTGCTTCATGGTAGGGGCACCCCTGTACAGATGTCATATTTCACTAGAGCGGAAAGCCTGAGGGGCGACTTAGCGTTCCAGCCAAGGATCAGGCAGATCAACGAACGTCCACCAACAGAGCAACCATACACATGTGAGCCTCAGCCAGAATGCTTGGCCATCCTTCAGAGGTTCTGCCCGAGCAAAATTTGATGTCTGTACAGAGCCCTAAGGCTCATACGCACGTGCCATTGCACAGACCGACACGCAACGCACTATGAGTAAGATGGTCAGTTTTGGCCGATGACCGCTCCAAGTATGGCCACTTCGTCGGCAGAAATGGCCATTCGGTTCATTGCCAGATTCGCTGATGGATCATCAAGGGACCCCGACTGAACGGCCATACACAGAACGATCATCATCCGAAACGGACATACATACACATCATGCGTTTTGGATCGGCCCCCGCAATCACGTATGTGTAGAAACCTTAAGACTTTTCCCCAACAAAATCAAAAACCAATTAACACATGATTAGTAAGAACAATAGGGGTCATTTATGGAGGGTTTTTATCACTATAAATAAGATTGATTAGCACTCTTTGTGGTGTTTGTTTCTCTCCTTGGTTATATACACGTAAAACATACAACTTTATCATTGGTCTGAACATGAATAACTGTATAATGTGCTGTTATTACAGGTGATGTATTGCATGGTTCCCTTCTGTTATATTCCATCTGATTTTTGAGATATTGTTTGTCAGTAAGAATAATGTTCTAATGTAAGGAGCGCGTTACTACTAGAAGGTTTTGCCAATTGACAGTCTATATCCCAGGAACCTGGAAATGATACACTGATTCCCCTTTAAACTTTTACTTTAACATTGCTGATAACTTATTTGCTACACAGGGAGGTCTCCATTCAGGTACATCACAGACATTTCTTAATACTGAGCACCGAAATGCAACAAATACTGTTTCTACAACAAATGATTCTTAACGGGTGGGTTTCAGGCCTGTTTGTCGAATTGTTAAAAATCTCATTCAGTCACATGTATGTTATTAAAGTCTCCTTTAAATAACATGCCTAGTTCCATTGGTTTTTATCTTTCATTTATCAACATTGAACCTCATCTGCTGCCCATTGTGATCCAAAGCTCTGCATAGTTTAGTGTCATCAGCAAACAGTGTCCATCGTGGTCTGTGTAAACATCATGTGTGTTTCCAGAAAACACATGGGTAGCTACCGGTTCATTGGACAGAAAAAAGACAACCTCTTTAAAAGGCCCACCCCCTTCTTACTCACATACAGGGTTATTCAATAAAAGTTCTTATCGTTTAATATGGTGCTAATTTTGCCCCAACCAATCAGATGTTAGCTTTCAAATGTTAAATAAGATCTGATTGGTTGGGGCAAAATTAGCACCATTTTAAACGACAAGAACTTTTATTGAATTTCCCCGTTAGTTTTTTCTTCTGTCCATTGGACAGGCTGTCTTTCCCTTTCCGTCTGCAGTTCTGGGAGACTCTGTCCAGCTGATGACCCTGACCTTCTGTGATGGCCGCTCTATTGAAAATAGAGGATTTTCAAAGTATTGAAGAAAGTATTGGTATCCCAGATGGAGGTGATAGCCATTATCCCAGAGTGGCCTCGCAGGCCATGGTACCCATTGTTTGAGGAGACTATCAGTGGGCCAGCCAGTACATTGGCCACCAGTGAGAGATGTCCTTCAGCAGGACCGCTTCTTCCATCTGGATCTGGCCAGTCTAAATTTAGCGGCATGAATGTTGATAGGGAGAGGTTAGTAAAGCAGGGTTGTTCAAACCGGGTGATTGAGACACTGCTCCAGGCCCGTACTGCCTCAACATCGGCAAGATATACAGCAATCTGTGTTTACATCGTGGGCAGAGAGGAAGGAAGTTCAGGCGCTGCAACCTTCTACTCCACAGGTGTTGGAGTTCCTGCAAGAGGGACTAGACAAGGGGCTTAGTTTATTTACCCTCGAGGTTTATGTCTCTGCTTTATTGGCAATTTTAAATAGAAGATTTTTTCAGGATGAATTAGTCAAGCCTTTCCTTTAAGGGGTGCTCAGGATAAGACCACCAAGAAAGAATCTATTCCCTCCATGGGATCTACCTCTCGTGCTGAGAACTTTAGTTAGCGCTCCATTTGAACCAGTGGAGACTTGTTCATTAGGAGACTTAATTTTAAAGTTAGTTCTGCTGATTGCTCTCACTTCAGGAAGGAGAGCGTGTGAGATAGCCGCTTTGTCCAGCAAACCTCCTTATCTGAACATATTGCCGGAGGCAGTCATCTTCCAGCCAGCCCCAGATTTCCTGCCAAAGATTCTATCAAGGTTCCATATTAATGAGCCAATAGTTCTTCCCACATTTTCTGCTGAGGAAGTTCCAGAGTACAGGGAGATGGTCAAGCTAGATGTAAAGTCTATCCTCATGACTTAGGGAGATCCGACTCTCGAATAAGCTCTTCCTTATTTCAGTGAGGCCTATGAATAAAAAAGGCTTATGAAATTCAAGGTGTGGCACCTCCTTTGGCAGTCTCAATGCACTTTACAAGAGGGATAGCAGCCACTTGGGCGTCAGAAGAGGGAGCAACAACTGAGGCAGTTAAATATTAATTTGACTGCAAGAGCAGTTTTCGGTCAAAAAGTGTTAAGTTCTGTTTCCAGAGTCTGAGTAAATAACTTCTGCAACGAACAGTCTGATAGTATATTTGTTTCCCTCCCTCAATTCATACTTACCGGGAGTTTCCTTTCCTGGCCATCCCCCGGCACCTTACCCTCCCTTCCAATGCTTTCAAACCAGACTAAGTGAGTAAGCAGGGGGTGGGCCTTTTAAAGAGGTTGTCTTTTCTTCTGTCCAATGAACAGGGAGCTACCCATGTGTTTTCTGGATGCAGCCAGGAAACACACGAAAGGAAACTTCCGGTAAGTATGAAGGCTGTAAATACTTTTTTTCAAGCTGATGTAATAAAAGTTTTTTTAAAAAAATGGTGCTCATTTTGCCCCAACCAATCAGATGTTAGCTTTCAAATGGAAGCCAACATCTGATTGGTTTGGACAAAATTAGCACCATTTTTAAGAACTTTTATTACATCCCCGTCTCTCTTTTATATGTCCTAGATACTTCAAAGTAAGTGATGCTTATTTAATTAGATTAAGATGAGGTGACAAAGTAAATTTTCTGTTCATTTACCCTTTAAATCCCACCCTTTAAATGTACACACATTCTCCCTATGTAAAGTATAGGGAGAACACTCAGGACTGCTACTTTCCCTCAGCTAGGCTTTCTTTACAGGGAGACAACCACAGAGAGGGAAATTTTCAGGCATTTCCGAACTATCCAGAGGCCGACTGTGAGCGTTTGTCTGCCTTGTCTGACAAAGTGAGCAAAATTGTGGACTCTGGTGTTGCCAAAGGTACAGTGTACTACATGTGGTGTGTAATTGTTGCAGTTCTTCAAAAAAAACAAAGTAGCAGATTCAAGTTTCATGTAAAATGATGCAGTTGAGGTTAATAATCCTTGTGCTAGCAAACTCTTTGTTGGAAAAGAGTCTAAGGACTTCTAGCAGATAGTCAGCCAATAGTATTCCATGTCCTAGCTTCAATAGCAGTGAAAACTATGGTGTTCTGTTCCAAACACATTGTAATATGCAACCAAATGTAAAAGGGATAGTAGTCAATACTGCAAATAGAGCAAATTATACAAAATAACATTTCAAATTTCTCTGCAGTTTATCAAGTCTGAAACATGATGTGTAATTTTGCATAATAAATTTGTTCTACTTGCAATGCTGACTATTTCTTTTCTAAATACAGTCAAAAGGAACACTCCAGCACAACGCGGAGTAGGTGCGATCCCCCTGGCCCTCCACTCCCAGGGACAACCGAATCTTCAACACAAGAAAAGTATGGGGGAGCACTCTACATAAAGGTGAATTCACAAAAGTTTATTGGAACCACACATACATTTCGGGATGCCCTGTCCCTTCCGAAACATTGTATTGTGTGGTTCCAATAAACTTTTGTGAATTCACCTTTATGTAGTGTGCTCCCCCATACTTTTCTTCTATTTCTTTTCTACACCAGAGTTTCACTGAGGCGGCTATTGAAGCCAGGACATGGAACACTTTATTGTCTGATTATCTGCTAGAACTCCAAGACCTTTTCACTATGAAAAATGTTAAGCTGGGTACACATCATCCAATAATTCAGGCCAACCGACCAATATTTCAGTGTATTGGTCGATCGGGCCGAAATATTGGATGCTAAATTGGACTGGCCACAACCAGCCACCAACCATGCTTATCAGGCGCATCTGAAAACCACACTTGGTCGCAGAGGACCATCAGCTGCAGCTACTTGCCGAAGTGCCAGTCTGCCAGGACAAAGGACCGCTTCATGTGTACCCAGCTTAAGGGATTTTGTGATGCCTATTCTGTGCATAGCACATGTTCTAGCAAATAAATAGGCTCAAAAAAGAAAGCCAGGCAAAAACCAAAAAAACCCAGATCCTGTATAACTTGCTAGTATCAGTATGAAGGGGAAAATAAATTCCTTCCTGACTACAAGTGACAATTGGAAATATCCCTGGATCAACTCCAAATTTGAGTAATAATACCAGTAACATGCAACATTCTTTGATTTTTAGAAACTCATTCAACTTTTTTTTTTAAAAAAACTATCCAATGCACCTGCCATCACCACATCCAAAGAAAGACCATTTCATAGTTTGCCGTTTTCATAATGAAAAACCTAACTTGAAGCCTAAACTTCTTTTCCATTTCCAAGATGTCCCTTTTATACAGAGGATTCCAAAGCTGCACAGCATATTCCAAATGAGGCCTTTACCAATGCTTTGTAAAAAGGGGGAAATAAATATTTTTCTCCCTTGAATCCATATCCCTCTTTATAAAAGATAAGATATTGATGGCTTTAGCTGTTGCTGCCTGGCACTGCTTTCTATTCACCAAAACAATAGCTTTTTCCAACAGAGAATCACAAAAAGAAAATTGTTTTCCTCCTTTGAAATTGTCATTGCATATAGAATATCCAATGCAGCTTAAAGGATAACTGTGGTAACACGTGACTATTAATAAAAAGAGCACATTCCACCTATAAAACGTCTTCATGATTATGCTTCTAACTGCCATTTATCCAAACCTATAGCAGTATAATGGATGGTGTTTTCAGCTAGCACTGTGAGCTCTGACCCTCTTGCCACAGGCACTGAGCATTGCCAGTTGGATCCTTCTGCTGTGACAGTCTTAAGAAAAAGTTGTTGGCTGGGTGTGTGTGTGGGGGGGGGGGGGGGGGGGTTTGGACAACAGACAGATGTTGTCCTAGGCTTCTTTGAATGGTATAATAAAACGCTTTTAAATAGAGGACACTCGTAAGGAGACCACAGTTACCCTTAAAAATGTAAATACATCAGTGTGTCATACAATGAGCACCAAATTAGGGGCTGACACTAAGTTTTTCTTTAGCATTTCATAGAGTATGAGGTCTATGGCACATCATATCAATATAATCCCCTTTTTCCAGGTTAAACACTTTAAAAAACACAAGTTGCCACCTATTTTAGCCGTGTAGATTTCGGTTGTCTATCTTGTGTATGTCACACTGATATATAAAAAAAAAAAAAAAAGCCCAATAGACTTAAATGGCATGTCCACCCCCAAAACTATAATGTAACCCACTACTGGCCCCACTGTAGTGTAATAAAATCCTTACCTTACATCCCTGCTCGAAATGGCTGCCCTGTAATGTTTCCCCAAAGTCTAGAAAACTGCTCACCAGGAATCTGGCAGAGTCCATATAGGAAAAGGACATGCACACTGCAGCCCTCCCCCACTCCCTCCCGTTTTGCTCTCCCTCCCCCAAGTGGGGTATAGTAGGTCTCCCTCCCCAGCCGCTATAATAGTTTTTACAGAAACTCCCCCGATTGTTACTTACCTTTCTCCACTGGCATTCTCCACTGCCGGCAGCCGCGTCCGTGATTGGCTTCCTCTCAGTCAATCACGGATGCGGCTGCCGGTCCGTCCCCCTGCTTGCAGTTTCATGCAAGCAGAGGGCCGGGGCAGTACACCGGAGGAAAGAGGTAAGGTAAGTAATGATCTGCGTTAGGGGCTGGGGGAGGGAGACCTACTATACCCCAAAAATCCAAAAAAGGGATGGACATGCCCCTTAAGATATTTCCACTAAAGTAAACTTTTACAGTGGTTATTACACAGACCTTTAATATCTTCTGTAAAACAGCCCTAGAAAAAAAAATACTTCAAACGATTCATAAAATCAAAATGAAAAGTTAATATTTATTCAATATCAACAAAATTAACAAATCACCCATTTCCAGACATATGGGTGGCAAATGTTAATAGTTCAACAGATTCCCAAGGCGTTTTTCAAAAATCTTTTTTTTTTCTTTTTTAATGTGTTTACATTGAAGGACGACACACATACATATATATTAGACAGTTAAAAGGTTTGGCATTCTGCATCCTGAACCTATACACACAACAGTTAAAAATATTTTAAAAAAGTGTTCTATCCACTCAGAGAGACTCGCTGAATCACCATAGGAAAAACATACAGGAGGTAGAGCAAGTGCTTCAGTTTTGAATCCGTAGAGGAAGTTTTGATTTTGGTACAGAATGTTCTGAATCATCCAAGATCTTGGATCTTTCCAAAGTTGTGTTTGTCTTGTTTTCCTTCTCTTTCCTGTGTGTTTTCTTTTGCTAAGAAAACAGTCATATTTAGAGACTGGCATTAACAAAACGTCAACACATTTTACAATTCTTATATACAGCAGACAAAGGGTTAAAAAACGAAAGGAGAAGTACAGTGGATTTTTTTAAGTTAAGGTAAGGTACAGGACCAATCATTATGATTAGAGCAGTGGTGGCGAACCTATGGCATAGGTGCCAGAGGTGGCACTCGGAGCCAACTCTGTGGGCGCTCATGCACAGCAGAGTTTACCAGAGTTTGTTACCAGAAGGCCAGCGAGAAAGTGTAGCGGCTGTCTGTAGCAGAGAGAGGTCACATGCTATAACATTCAGCTCTGATTGAGTCCCTGTTTTGGATCTTAAACTCCTGTCTAATAATGTAGGGTTTTAGATCTCAAACTCATGTGTGGGAATGTAGAAGTTAATATGTAAACTATTCTGTCTACTGTATTGGTCTGTGTCTATTTGAGTTGTATTTTTCTAAAGTAAAAACCCCGTATTGAGGTTTAATGATGATTTGCACCATGCAATAAAAAGTGGGGTTTTGGGTGGCAGTTTGGGCACTCGCCTCTAAAAGGTTCGCCATCACTGGATTAGAGTATAAAGAGCAGGTGTCTTTTTCTAGTTTAGTTATCCTTCAAAGAATTCAAATATCTCAACTTTGGCTGGTTTAGACATTGACAGGATTAGGTTATGGCAAAATAGAAAGCACAAAGAGCAATGTAATTTAAAGTTGCTTTTGTTATTACCTGGAAGAATGGAACACCCCCACTCTCCTGACAAACCAAACCGAGATCAATGCATGATTTTTCACTGACAATACTGTCATTTACTGTAACTGGTAGGTCATCCTCTAAAGAGTCCTAATGGCACCAAAAACAAAAATTAATACATAAAACCCTAAAGCAAATTATACAAAGGAGAATAAAACCTCCAAAACAGCCCCCTCCCTCCCAAGCATAATATAATTTTGGATAGCCATGAAGCAAGCATGCTTAACAGTCTTTTTATGCTCCTTCGTTGTCAGCCAAGAGGAACAAACGTTAAGGTATTTGACTAACAGAAGCCCATGTACAAAACTATGTCTGGCTATAACAGAATTAGAACTGGGATTTTCGTTTCCATCACGAAAACAGCAATTTTATTCAATTTCCCAGGTGCCTATATACACTTGTAGTTGAAAACAGGAGGACGGTGTTAAAACAAAACTGTGGTCAATGGTAATCTCAAGCTTCGTTCACAGGTACGATCTTTGCACCACCCAAAAACCAAACATCTTTTTCGGGCGATAATCTCACGTGTGTATGCGTTTGGTTGGGCGTCATTCGTTAATACGCCGTGGTGGATCAGCAGATGCCCAAATGTACAGACATGCGATTATCGCCCAAAATGGACGTTCGATCCTGTGCGCCGGTCGATTGGCAGTGCAAAGATCGGACGTTCGTACAAGGCTCAAGTTACGCATTTATCAGTTTACATTAGGATTGTGGGAAAATAAATTGTATAGTATATGTTAAATAAGGTGGTGACCGAGCCAAGGAACAAGTCAAGGTTTAAACAATGCAGAACAGTTTATAAGAAGGATAAAGTAAAACAGAACACAAATCTAGGGCAAGCTTTACAGTGAACTCTGCAGGGAGCTGAAGGGTGATTTTATTGGAGAGGAAGTGGTTTATCGTCCACTACACACAAAATATGTAAAGGCTTTAACCTATGGAAACAGTGGTCAGAATTACTCCACCCTCTTTAACATTCCTTGCCCGAGATGCAATACATAGTTCTTAGAAATATGCTGAGAATGTGTAAACCTATATATGATGTTACCTGCTCTACAGGCTCCTCTATGGCCACAGAAATCACACTACAAATGGATTCAAGATACTCTTGCTGCTGTTTCCGAAACTGCTCCAATAGCACATCTCTTGGCTTTGTTCTTGCAAGCAAAGATGGATATACATAGTCTCTCCTCTGCGGTGTTGTGCCTATTTGTAAATAAATAAACTGCAATTTACCTCTAGACCAACTAATATACAAGTCAAGCCACCATTTCTCACAACACACCTGTGTCCTTAATGTTGGACTTAAGGTTTTAATTCCTCTAATTTTATGTATTGTATGTTGTCATTTTATTAGACTTTATGTAACTGCATTGAAATGTTATCATTGTTTGTATTTTTAGTACAACATCAAAATAGTTATACTAGTGGAAATATTTTCACTACCAAAATATTGATGCCCACCCCTGGTTCTCTGAAGATACTTTAAGAAACCCTGCTGTGGGACATTTGCGCCTGTATGTCAGCTTCGATTTGCATTTAATACTTACAAAGACTTTTTGTTGGATCATTTACTTGGTCCCTCACCTGTTGGAGTATCAGTTCTGAGTTCCTCTTTCAGGTAGGTGTGTACTTTGTTTAGGCCATTTTGTGACTGGTCATGGAGTTCCAGCTGCTGATCTCTAAGCTTTTCCTTGTCATCCTTTATATGTTCCACCAAGCTAGTTAGTGCCTTTTCTTCAGCACTGTGCCGAGTGTTAATGTGGTTTGTTATTTCTGACACAGATGATCCACAGCAATTTTCTACATCCTACATATAGTAAGAGAAAAGGACAGACTTCATCACAACCTGTATGTAGTAATTCATAATTCTATGAAGTCAGTATGATAATTCAGAATCTGAACTGTGACCTTTCAGATGTGTCCAAATTATAAAGCATTAAGATAAGGTTATATTCCATAAATGAAGTCTAAAATGCAATACAAGAGATGGCTTCCCTGGATCCGATCCTATAAGCTCAAGGACCATTTCCCTACGGGTTATTCCACTGTAGCAATTAGACTATTGATAAACATAGAGGGACAGCTATGTTAGTTTTTTTGGTATCACAACATACTCACCCTGTGTAAGCTCTGCAGATTCTCTTTGCTCCCATGCAGATAACATACTTGCTGTTCTATAAAGGATCCTGTCCGCTGACTGACGTTTGTACACCAATGCTGGGTTTCTTGAGAAATCACATTAATGCAGCTGGTAAGATTCTCGCACTGTTTGCTAGATTCTTCCAAGGTTTTTATGTTCGAACCAGTCTGCTGTCTGATCTCCACAGCAATATCTTGTGCCTGGCAAGTTAACTTATTGTGAATTGATGAGGTTTGCTCAATGGCATCAGAAGAAACACTGTGGACAAGAAAAGAGTATAAAGAAACACTTGACTATTTTGCCACATTTTTAAGACTCAGACTACCTTAAAAGGGCATTTGTAATTAAAATATTATAGATAAACAATGCATGAGTTGGTGACTGCCAGCTTCTAGAAAAGTGTGTGGAGTGCTTGCTAATTGTGCAGATATCCCAGGATAGGTCTTCGTGAAGTCTTGTGTGTTTGGGCTATTTTAAAGCATTGTTTAGTAGCAGCAAATCTTGCAGAGCAAGTCATAATTTGCGACCTACGTGAATCCCTATTAAAAAAGGTGTAAAAATGATTAAAGGAGAACTTGGCTTGAGATCAGTAGCATTTTGGTGAAATCTACTTAGGGCATGTCCATCCACACCGCCGAGATATTTTTCAAATATAAATAAATAATTATAATGCTACTTGCAGCCCCTTCTCTCCCGCAGTGCACTGATCCGGCTCCCTGGAAATTGCAAGCAGGGGCCAGACCGACAGCCACTTCAGTGATTGGCTGAGAGGCAGCCAATCAAAGACGTGGCTGCCATCAGTGGAGACGCAGAGGGAACAAAGTTCTGTTAAGTAGCGTTCTGATGTTTTTTGTTTTTTTTAAAGGGATAACTCTGCGGTTAGGGGAGGGCAGGGAGCACCTACAATATACCCAAAGGATTTCACGGTAGGTGCAACGGTAGCAGAGGATGGATCCGGATGGTGGGAGGGAAGGGGCTCCCCTGCGCTTGCCACTGCCCTCTCAGAGGACAAGGAGGAGGCAGAGACCGCTACTACTCTTCAGTTTCCTGGACTTTGGACAAGCACTGCAGGACAACCATAAGAAGCAGAGGTGTATGGTAAGGATTTTTTTTTTTTTTTTAACTTCACAGTGGGACCGTAGTGGGTTAAATTTTAGTTTTGAGGATGGTCATGCCCTTTAAAAGGCATAAAAGGATTATATAGTGTAATAAAAAGACAGATATACTTGCACATACTGTGAATTCTTCATCTTCTTACATCACACAGCCATAGCTGTTAAGTTAACTACAGGATGACCTGCCCGTTGCCTCCAGTAGCTGGAAAATTACTTGTTAAAAGGAGAATTATACTCATGCATTAACTGACTGCTTTCTAGCAGTAACGGACAATTTTCAAGCCACTCCCCGTCCCTCATTAACATATGTTCCTCAGTGTCATGGATGGGAGAATTGTCAGTGGCAATGACTGTGGGAGGAGCCAGAAAGAAGTCTGTTACTGCATGAGTATAATTGTCCTTTAATTTGCCAGAACAGGGAAGCTATAACCAGATTCTTATGACATTCTATTTGCACAGAATACAATAACCTACTAAACATTTAAAAGGACAAATAAGTGCTAAAAATAATGTTTGCTAAGCGGATGTTTACAACTTCTAAGCCACTTACGACTCGAGATCTTGCTGTAGACACCCTACAGTCTTCTGTAATTTCCCTCCTTTGCCCAGAAATCCAGAAAAATGTTGGTTGGTCTCCAATGCTAGCAACTGAAGCTGATTTTGTAAAGAACTGATGAGATTATTTACTCCCTGCAAAACACATGAAAAAAGTACATTCTTTAAAATGTATGTTACTATATTAAAATAAATATCATTTCTATTAAGCTTGGCAAAGCTAAACCAGTAGTCTGCTATTTGTCCAGAGATGGCAGATTTTGTGGAGTGAATGCCAACGCACAACTGGGGTATTGAATATATTGCTTACGATGGATATTTTATTAGGTGCATAGTCCTGTCTGAATTTAATGCACCTTTGTGAAATTGCCACCTAGAAAAAAAAGGTCAAAGACTAATTCTACCAAAATCTGATTGCCTTAGTGGGCACATCACCTAAACTAATACTTGGTAGTCAAAGATTGCCAAGACATCTCCTGTTTAGAGCTCTACCTACAGTTTCTGGGCCCTGGCTGGGCCATTCATTTCAGAACGCTAATCCTTTTTTGCCACTTTCTTGACAATGACCCACAACATACCTTTACATTTTCCTAGCAGATGATTGGAGTGTGTGCTGTGACAAGACTGACTGGAGCTATACATTACTCCATCCACTTATTAACTAAAGAACCAGTTCTAGCTGAAGAAAAGCAGCCCCACAACATGCTGCTGCCTACACACTGAATCACTGTGGCTGTTTTTTTCTATGATGTGGTGGGCAGTTGTTACACCAAATGTTCACCAAACCTACATGGAATTTTTAATGAGTAACAACTATTGTTAAGGCTGCTCTATAAATTTGTACCAATGTGTTAATCCTATAGACAAGTCCCTGGTTTAAATTTAGAACTGACAGTTTTGAAAATCCAATGATCCAGCAGCTTTTTAGGAATTTGAAAATTCAGACCTTATTGAAAATCGCAATTTAAAATTAAGATATCACCATCAAAGAGATGAATAGTTCAGTTTCATTTGGGTTTAAATCAGATTTTCATAATTTCAATAAAGTTCCACTGTTGTAATTAGTCAGTTAGCTCCATCTCTAGTTAAAATGAATAATTTGTCATTTAATTCAGCTGTAGTGGAACAAATTGTAGAATTGGGGATTTATATAAATGTATCCTAGAGATCAGTAAAATTCATTTCTACAAATCATTGAGGAGGCTAGCATTAGGCAATATTAGATATGTAATGCAGTGCCTGGGGATTCTGCAAAATACAACAAATCTTTGTATTTGTGGGTGTAGATACCATTTTAGTAGCTGGCCAACTTTACATTTATATCGATACTGTACCAAATATACAATATATTATTATGAATATTATTTAGCAATATTGGCTATGTATACCCAGGGATACAAATCCATTTTTCCTTTGTGAGTAAAGGCATTTGCCTTGCTACTCAACTCCACGACAGACATATCAAGACTAAAATATTGTTACATTTAGGGAGCAACCAGTACTTTTCAAGAAATCCTGCAACTTTAGTGGCCTCCCAGACCAGTTTTCTCATCAATCTTCAGACCGATATCCTGTAGTCAAGCTTGATATATTTTTCTTCCTGTGCTCCATGGAATGTTTAAGGTTCTGGGTACTTTTTTGCTTCCTGATCTGGATTGTTTTAAAACAACAATAACCATGGATGCCTACCTACGGTGAGCTGGTGTGATTTATTGCGATAAATTTCCAGGTAAAGAAACCTTTGCATTGCTTTGTCAAAATAATTCACAGCAGCTTACCTTAGTTGTGTGCCCATGGCTTTTGTTATTCTATGTCTATGTGGTGTCCCATGCAGTGATTCATGGTTGCATGATCAGACACCCTAAGGTTTGATGTGTGGCTTTCCCCAATAGATTGTTCCTCTTGGCCTCCTACAATCAGCTATTGATGTCAAACCTTATTGTTTGCAACACTATACATTTTAATGATAAAGGGATCAAAATAAATATATAAACAACCTATGGAAGCCAACATTAACAAGTGTAAAAATATCCCCAAATCAGATTTTTTTTAGTTCTGTGTAAAGTGGATAGAAATAGATATTTAAACAGAAGAAATAACAATTAATCAGTATTTAATTTACCACAGAATGCACAGACTGAGCAGTCTCAATCTCCTCTTTTAAACTGTCACACTCTGAGCGAATATTGGATAAAGCACTACTGGAATCCAGACGCAGTTTGTGTAAAGTTCTAGAATGTTCAGTGAAAAAAGAATCCATTTCTTCCTTATGTGAATCAATCTAGGAGAAAACAGCAAATCATCAGTGAATTTGCAAGTCATCAAGTGAATGTTTCTAACTTAAACTTTTAAAATAATTGGCATAAAATAAAGGATACATTAGCACAATTTATGGTTACGTATACATATGACTTGTGCTCTAAACAATTGTATTTATAGCTCTAGTATTACTAGAAGTTGCATGCCTTGAAGATAGATAATACAGCTTTGTTATTCACAGGAATGTGAATATTCCCCTAAACAGATCAAACATCCCATTGCCAAAAGGAAAAGGACATACAGACATACCCAGCAAATACCAATTTTATGTTTCCTACAAGCCGACAAATACAAAGGCATCCTTTCTATCTAGGATCAGTTGTTTGTATTATATTGAGCAGGTGTTTTACATTTACATACATTTGTACAGGAAATAATTACTTGTTTGGGTTCTCTGGCAAAACTTGTTTGGGGCAAGAATGTCCTTGAAACAAAAACAGTGTTGAGAGAGATAGTGTGCTATGTGTGCTATTTCTTTTAAAAAAATTATATGGTGGAAGGTTTACATTTAAAATTTACACCCACATTTTAACAGACACATATTTGTGGTCTGCCTCCAGATATTCTTCTTCCATAGCCATTAAATGTGTTGACAGGCAACATCTGAAACCCAGATAATCTATCTTTCTCTAGTTTAAGCAAAAGCCTCCTCATAATCAGATAATTAAAAAAAACAAACAAACACCAAAGCAGTGTTAATTTTCAACCAGAGAGTAAATTTTCATTATTAATAAAAAAAAAAAAAAATTCAAATTAATAAAACACTGCATTGCATTTACAGGCCAATAGCAGGTGGTATCAAAATAATTGCATTTCTGGCATTGGACCCCCCAAAAAAAACTGCTACTAGCATGGTATTTTTTCAACCATGATAAAAGATGCCTATGTGTAATTATTGATAGTAATCTTTTATAAATATCAACCAGTTTGCTTTTGGTTAATATCTGACAAATCTGAAGCTAATATCTAAATTAAGAGATTGATCAGAGAAATATGAGATGAGAAATATCAACAAAAAACTTAATGTTCCCACAGCACAACAGACAGGAAATGACAGTAAACAGACCCAATTGGATCACTGTGTTAGTTTACCTTGTCAGCGACAACCACAAAATTCTGCATGCAACGACTCAAGTGAGAGTTTAGGTCCAAAACAGCCGAAACAACAGGCAGCATATCAGTCCTAAGTGCTTTTTCCATTCCAGCTTGATGGTCTGCCTATGGTAACAATTACAGGAAGAATAAGGATAAGAAATTCCTATGCACATAAGGTGTCTTCAATGTCAACACATTTTAACTAAGCATGGGAAACAAATTTTGCTTAGTACCAACACAATGCTGTAACAGTAGCTAGGTAGGTTAGCTCATAATTGGTAAATTCGTTTGGTGTAGTTAAGTGGGCTTTAAACCTGACCAATGAAAGGCTGCATGCACACCCAATGTATGGTACATTGTAAGGTCCTCTAAGACATTTTGAGGGTATCTAATTTGGAATATGGGTAACCGGTTCACATGAGCCACCAAATCTGTTTATCTGATCAGATATTCACATCTAGTCTGACCAGAGATTAAAACATGGGGATAAAAATCTTTTTGGATGGCCGTATTAAAGGCATTTTTGTGCAAGATAACACTGACAAAGATCAACATGTGTTTGAGAGAATAGGTGGTAATTACAAGTACTAATTGCAGCCATATAAAAATCTACACACTTTTGCAAGATTTAGTATAAAAAAATAGAAACCAAGATCAATCCTATCCCAACATAAAGGGTCAAAAGTGTCTGCGACACTTATAAGCTCTGCGCAGCCTCACCATGGACACTGCTTACATATCTTCCCCTGCCTTCCTTTCTCTGCTGATTTTCTTATGTGCAGAAACTGTGCTGGCAGGCAGCCAAAGATCCTAGTAAGAGGTCAGGAATGGTGAACATATTATATTTTCTGATTCTGGAGTGACAGGTCTTTCCCTGTAAATACTGTGATTTCAAATTATGATTTCTCAGGATCTACATCTCAGATTTAAAGGGTACACTGCCAATTTTTAAATTGCCCATTAGTGCAAACTATAATTCACTATCATTTTTTTTGTTGATCTGGGCCCCCCCCCCTTTTTTTTTTGGATATCCAATCTGAAACATCTTACATTTCAGCATTTCCGTAGGCAGCTTATCTTTACCTGGAATGGTTTGACAGTTGGTGTGCTGTATACTGTATGCAGTATTGACAATTGGTATAGGGGAAAAAAGTCAGGTCAGTGCCTGAGCAAAACAAGTATTATATTGAAGGCATGCAGCAACAAACACACCTCAGAGTAAGTTCTACTTGCACATATTTATTTATATATTAAGATGACGCAAAGTAATTTTTTCAGTATACATACACTTCGAAAAATCCGAAAAATGTTTTGGAGCAGTGGGATCTGGCTTTTCCATTTTTTGAAAATAAAATTTTGTTTAGGAGTTAAGATGCCTTTTAAGGTGCTTACATACACATGCACAGTGGCTGAAAACTCGCAATCCGATTCCAATGGTATCAGGTCATGAGTTTGTCGCTAGGCCACAAAACTTTAAAAAAAAAAAGTCTGATTAAAGTCGCCAAATTTAGAAATACATCCGCATAGACATTTAAGTTGAATATACATATTAGATCACTCATTGGTTGCATATATTCGTGTTTTCATATTAGAATGTATTTATGCTTGCATTGTTGGTATTCATGTCTTCTTTTGGTGGCATGTAGGATTTCATTTATTAAGGCATTATAATCAATAACAAAATTATATTAAGGCATAATTAATAACATAAAATCACAAAACTGTTTGTGTTATTCCCTCTCTTCTCGAGTTTATGTATACACGTAGTCCACATATCTCTTATCTAATATATCTTAATCTAAGAGTGTTAGGCGAGTCACACCATTTATTCCAGACCTTAGAATTTCGATGGGCAACCCCTATTTTTATATAGGACTTTTTGGTATGGAATAACTGCATTAACCAATGCCAGCCACTGATTTATGGTGGGTGGTGCAGTTGCCATCCCATTAAGTGTAATTGCCTTTCTGGCAAAAAAAGTTGAAGAGTGGATTTATATCTATTGGGAAGGTCCTCTTCTATTGTTCCCAGTAAAAGTAATTTAGGGTCCATAAGAATTGGCATTTTCAAAATTCTAGACAGTATCCCCTATTTAATCCACCTAAAACTGTGATACCTTGGGGAAAGTCCATATAAGATGCCAAAAGTCTGCATTATCCATAGAGCATTTTGTGCAGGCTGAAGATCGAGTAGAGCTGAAGTTATGTAATTTAACTTGATGCATGTATGCCTGGTGTATTATATATAGTTGTATTAATCTATTTTTAGCTGCTGGATACTAGTTGGTGGGAACCTGCCATATCATCCTAGTCCTCAGTATCTAAGGGCTGAGCCACACTAGCACGATTCCCACAATTCCCGATGCACATGAAATTGCGCATACGTTTCTGTTTGGACAATGCATGTATTCACTTTTTTTGCATTAACGCATGCGTTTCCATAATAGACAAATCGCAAACAGACATGTTTGGCATGCTAGATACTATAGCCATAGGTCTGGCAAGGCCAGACCACCGTTTTTTTTTTTTGGTGTAATGTGCTTAGTTTTATACTAATTCTGCCTGATCCACACAGAAAGCTTGTAATCATGCTATTGATTTCAATGAAAAAATGCTGTGGTATATAGCATATTGAGTGCTGTATTATATACAATAGTTTTGGGAGTAGTATTATTTTGATTGAAATTAACTCTTCCAATTAAATTAATTGGGAGTGTTTTCTGTTCTGGTAATGTAAGGGTGCGACATTGTGTTCATAAAATGTGGTGCTGTCTGCTGGAATTGTTATCCCTAGGTTTAGTTATTTTGATTTTTGAATAGATGGCAATTGAGTGGAATAAAGTTAAAAAAAGAAAACTGCCATTTTGCACGGGTGTTTAGACTTCCACTTTACAACAGCAATATTAGAATAAGACTAGGAAAAATAATTAAACTACACATTTTTTACAATAGACGGTCTATATTTATATATTGTGATATATTGCATGCATCAAAACCAACTTTTCAGACAGTATCTAGTGTTAACACCTAAAAAAAGAAAGATAAAGTACTCACAACAACAGCAAACATGTTTGAAAAATTTTTCACAAATTGGAGCTACCACTAAAATAGTGTGTGTATATGTACAGACATATACATACTGAAAGACTATTAGTGGCAACTCCAATCTCAGATTCAGATGTTGGATCGATATAATAAGGTTTGAAGGAATAATCTAAATAAGCTACAAACCATTAGTTTCTGAAGGTCATCTTTAACTTGAGAAGAAAAAGATTCTTGCCGCATTAATTCATCAACTCTCTCAGTGATTTGCTTAGATACAGTTTCTTGAACGGAGGCAAAACAACTGGCAACAGCTGTAGCTGTAACATTTAATGCAGTCGAACTAGCACTAAGAAGGTCATCTGTAAAAAGAAGTAAACATACATTAAACTGCTAATGCAAAGTTTAGGTAGAAAAAAAACCCCAAAACATTCAATGGTTCCATCAGTAGAAGTGATGTCAGTTTATATTCAATATCCTAAATTCTCTACCATAGCCAGAAAGATTTTTCTGCTCAAACTGAAGCTTTTTGGGTCAGATTTTTGTTAGCCAAGCAATATTCATAAACAGCTGCATATTAAACTGTTTTACGATGAAGAGTTACTTATACCTTTATTCAAACTGGTTATAATTAGGGATATAAATTTTAAAAAAAGAGTTTGGTAGAGGACCGACCCAACGGTATTGTTACTTCAACGTTAGAGTATGTAGCGCGTTTCCAAATCGCTCCCAGGGCCAACAAAAGTTCACAGTTGGCCTTGTGATCGCTCAAAAATTTTCCTCGCCTGGGCTAGTCACCCTCTACTTAAAGTAAAGGGAGTCGGCCTCTGTGGAGGGAAATGTACAGTCCAGAGCATTACCCATATGCTTAACATAGGGAGAACGCTCTGGACTGTGAGTAGCGGGATCTTTAAAAGAATTACAGTGAGAGTATACAAATCTTTTAAAGTTCTGGACTGTGCGTACCCAGCTTAACTCAAATTCTGAAACCTTGGTTAGTCATGATTGTCAAAATTCTTTTAGTGTACAGGTTCGATTGCTACAGGTTTAAATTGTACTTGCTATGAAATATTCTAGTGAGTAAGAGTAGATCAAGGGTAAGCAGCACACCTCAGATGTTTTAATATTTCAACTCCGAGCATTACTGTAGTGACTACTGGTTACTTGTCCCTGGTGTAGATAATTGGGGGCACAAGGGAACTGCAGACTTTACATATCTGAAACAGATATTTAAACAAATTATGCTATGAAAATGTAAATTGTAATCACCAGAGTAGCACATTAGATGATATGCATTAGGAAACACTACTAAACTCGATTTTTGATCAATCCCATAGTAGTTGCCATAGTTCAATGTTACATGCAGCTTTTCCCTAAAGGCAAAAACACCTGGAACCACTCAAAAAAAAACCTAAAAATTTATGAAAAATAGGTTTATGGTGTCTAATTAGGGAAAAAGTATTTACTGTCAAGTACAACTTTTCACCAAAGCTATACAAAATAAAATATCTGAATGCAGCACGCATACCAATGCATTTTCTGTACAGGTCCAACATTCCTTGCTGTTTCACACTGTACTTATCTACCGATTGCTGAATCTCATTGAACCGTTTATCCATTTGTTCGGCAAAGTTCTCATGAACTTGTGCATTGTGCTGTTCTACGGCCTTTTTTCTGTCCAACTTCTCGTGGAGACCCGAGACATCCTTTGTGGTCTCCCCAACTGTGCTTAATAACTGTAAGTATACAGCAGGAGAAACAAATAGAGGATTAGTAAATTCTTTTATAAAGAGTCTATTACAAATGTGCATCAAAATAATTAACAGATGACTTATATTAAAGGACAACTGTGGCACAACTATTAAAGGACAACTGTAGTTAAATAAAAGCCCTTTTTTAAGATGAATTTTCACATTTTAATGACTTTAATCTGATCATCCAGCATTTTGTATGGGAATAAATAAATGCTTTCAAAATACCGACTTCTTGTATGCAGTACCCCTTATAGAGTCTGTTAGGGTCTTTCCCTTGATCTGTGTTGATTCAGAATGTTTAACCCACCCATCAGCAGAATCTAACAAGGAAGTATGCATCAGCCAGTTTACTACTGACCAAAGGAAAGCATAGCAAAAGGGTATGACAGACAGACAGAGACAGACAGAGACTAGCAAAAGTGTGCCCGTTGGTGCACAGTGGAAATTATGTGTGTATGTTTTGCTATGTGTAGATGCTAATAGCTGGCGATAAATACTTATGTGTGGGGGAGATTCACCCAAAATCGCACAGCCTCTGGTAAATCCCGTACGGGAGATTTGCCCAGAGAGCTTGTGCCTCTGGGTGAATCTCCCTGTTAAGAGTCATAAACCTTACCATATTTGCCCTCACTTCCAAATACCACCTACCTGGCAGTTAGAATCCATGAAGTATAAGGGTTCGTACACACGTGCGATTGCGGGTGCCGACGCACAACATGTACGAATGGCAGTTTCGGGGGATAATCATGCCATGTATCGACAAAACGGCCATTTCGGACGATAAAGTGCCCACACATGGCACGATTATCGGCCATTCGTACACATCGTGCGTCACAGGTTGGCACCCGCGATCGCACGTGTGTACAAACCATAAGGCTGGGTAAACATCAGTAACCAACAGATAGTGCCATGGATCAGTCGTCTGGAAATATCTGATGGTGTGGGTCAGCCAGCCGCGACCGAGTTCGGTCGCCCGTATCAGACAAACGGGTCAGTTAGTAAATCACGGCCGATCATGTAGTTCCTTATGGGACCACATTATCGGTCTATCACACGCACTGCTGGCCACAGCCACTGTTGCTGTGACCAACAGTCATTTGTCCTGGCAGAGCTCTCACTCAAACCAGATGCTCAGTTGGGACACGTGTTATATGTATCCAGCCTAAATGGTATTAACCTGCAGATTTGAAAACAGATTCAGGCAATCCTGCCACATTGTGCAATTTAATCTGAACAGCACCATTGGACATCCTGAGACCCTATACAGGATCCAGAATAACATGCTAGGTTCATACTTATTGGTATTTACCACAGCAAGATCCAGATTTACAATCATTATGGGGTTAGGACTTGGAAACACAGGATAATGATTAGCTTTACAAGTATGGATAGAGGAGAGGTATGGATAGAGGAGCTAAAAGCTCCCCACAGACTATAAAAGTAGAGATATGTTATAACAGAGGGTACCCCACAGCTTCACATATATTATATCAATAGTGGAAGAAAGGAGAAAACTGTCCATTTCTCTAAGAATGCTGGGTAGTTTTAGAGACATGCAAAGTCATTTAATCATTTACAGACTTCACTTCCTGTCTAGCAAACAGAAACTGGATTGTCTCATTACTTTCTATGGAGAGAGGGGGGGGGGGGGTTAGTAAATGTGAGAGTCTGAAGAATTTTCTAATTGGCTAAGACTGTCACATGTTTTACAAACAGCACATAACTGGGTGTAATACAGGAACTTCCTTACACTTCCTGTCTTGTCATGTATAGTGCCTATACATAAGAGAATTTTTTGATTTGCTAACAGTGTAAGATCAGAACCTCTCATTGGATGTTAATAAAATTCCACTTTTGGAGACTCCTAGAGGTGTAGCTAAACCTATCATTTTGAGTTTTTCATTCAAACTTAGGGGTGTCAAGTAAAGTAAGCATAATTTATTAATTGTATATCACTTGTTTTGTAATTCAGTAGTAAGTAGTAGCACTTTACGTTGTATAGTGTTGTTATGGAGATTTTAATTAGTGATAATTACACTTATACATATAAACCTTTCCTATGTTTAAAGGGCATGTCCACCCCCAAAACTATAATTCCCCCCACTACTGGCCCCACTCTGTAGTGTAATAAAATACTTACCTTACATCCCAGCTCCAAATGGTTCTCCTGCAATCCCCCCCTAAATTCCCAAAAACTGCCCACCAGGAGGATAGCAGAGTATAGGTCTCTGCCTCCTGTCTCCCCTCCGGTAGAAGTTTGGCATGCGCACTGCAGACCTTCTCCCCCTCCCTCTCCCACCCGCTTTGGTCTCCCTCCCCCTAGCGTAAATCCCTTTCAATATATTATAGTCCATATTTCCCCAGCCCCAACCTCTATAATTATAGTCTCAGAAAGTCCCCAGATCATTACTTACCTTACCTCTCTCCTTCGCCTTTCTGGGCAGCCGTATCCGTGATTGGCTGCCTCTCAGCCACACACAGATGCGGCTGCCGGTCCCGCCCCCTGCTTGCAGTTCCGTGCAAGCAGAGGGCCGGGGCTTTGCGGCGAAGAAGAGAGGTAAGGTAAGTAATGATCGGGGGACTTTCTGAGACTATAATTATAGCGGTTGGGGCTGGGGGAACATGGACTATAATATAATATATAAGTTTATATAAAGGGTGGACATGCCCTTTAATAGTGTTATATATACCCCCACCTAATTAGTTGCTCCTAAAAACTCAATGCAATCTATTTATATAATACCAGGGAGATTTTATATATACAGTATCTAGGTGAAATTTATAACTTCCTAAACATTATTCACAATGTAATTTCTCACAGACAGTAGGCAGAGATGTGATCAAAGGCTCATTTTTAAAGGAAAGATGCAGGCCTCCGTTCCCTTTCTTGCTTGGTGACGACAGTTTAATTTAGATATCAATAGTTGGATAATTAGAAATGCAGATTCTTCCAAATATATAAAGCAGTCAAAATATGTAAGATTTGATAGGCTTGATTACTAGACCAAGAAGGTCCAGGGGCTACCTTAATTGCTGTATTGTGTAGCTTCTTTTCTGTAGCTGCTTGTTGAGAAACCACAAACTCCTCCTGGGCTAGCTGTTCCTTTGAGTCTTGAAGGTTCTTCTGGGTATCCTCCAACTCTTTCTCCTTACATTGAAGAATTGTGGTACACTCATCCAGTTCTCTCTTACTCTCTGTGAAAAGCTCACTGACCTGCAAAAAAAATGTAGAGGATATATTGCCAAGTTGGACAAGTTATGCAATCAATAATAAAGGTAGATTTGTAGGCATTATGAGGCCCATGTGACTGTTCCCGTATAACTTTCAAAATGCAGTTCGTGAAGGTCCAATCTAGAATATACTGTTTTTTTTTTTATATATCAAATATTAAAAAAGGCCATTTTGAAACTGAACAGTACACATATAAGCAACAACATTTTAAGATTTTTAGGATTCACAGAGAAAAGATATATACATATATCTATCTATCTATCTCTATATAAAAAGGTATATACACAGGCAATAGTTATTAAACTCATCACGGTTCCTAAAGCACAGAAAACATACTATTTCCTGCCGTTAGGGAGCAGGCAATGGTTGGAGATGCCAGCTTTCTTCTGTCACTCATGCTCTGAGAAAGGCAAGTTTTCTGTACTTCCGGGAAGGCAACAACAATATCAGGGTTTGGGATGTGGGGAAAGTATGGAATTTTATTCCGGGAAGTGGACATGCCCTTTGAACTAAACTAATACTACATTATGGTTTCCTGTCTAGCCTTCTCAGGTAACTTACTCTTTTAATCTCCTCTTCCATGGCAGTAATTTTTTCTGTGTACTCGGTAATAAGTTCTTCTTGACTTACAAGCTTTCCCTGCAATTGCCTACCAAAGTAAAAAATAAAATAAATATGTATAAGGATATAAGCATTTATAACAAATACACACAAAAATTGTAGATTTAGTATAGAGTACTAAAAGGTGTGCAAAGAATGCTAATTTAAGGGTTTCAGTAACAAAACTAAATGCATATTTTACTACCAAACACCTAAAGTTCCGGTACTAAAAACTAATAAAAAAAAAAAAAGTAGAGTAGAGGCTAGTATAGAATACGTTTCTACATTCCGAAGCAGGGAAATTATCTTAATGAAAAAAAACTTTTTTTTTTAAAAGCCAAAGCAACCAAAAAATCTTTTTTTTTTTTTTTAAAATTGAGTTTAAGGTCTGTTACTCCACAAAAGCAGAGATCTGTAGCAGCTTGCAATGAAATGTATATTGCAGCATTTAGCCAACAGTACTTTCTCATTCTGTTACTCAATATTTCAGACAAATCAACCAATGGTACATATTTTGAACAGTTTTAATAGAGTCTCGCAAACAAAACCGATAACTTTTACTGGAGACGGCACCAGGGCAAATATCGTCTGTGGCACTTTTATATTCAAACCGGTAGGTCTGAAAGCAGCATTATAAACTATAATAACCAAATGGGTACAAGGCATTTATGTAGGTAAACACATATGTGATAATTGGCAAATCCCACCTTTAGAACAGGGAATTAAAGCAACTTACTCATAGTTTTCTGAAGAAAGGTAGACTCCATTCTTTTCTCTAGCTGAAGCAAGATCTTTTTTGAGTCTCTCAATCTCTTCAGTGTACTCCTACAAACATGTAAATCAGTTTTAGAAAAAAAGTTTTGATAAACCCTTTTACCACTACACCCACACACTCTATACACATTTCTATACTGCTTGGAGTAGAACCAGACAAACACCAGGAGCCAGGTTTTTAAAGTGCCTAAAATATATTCCTGATGGCTAAATTAAATGGGTTTTCTATCCAGGTCTAGTGAATTGATTACCGCTTCACAGAAAGAACTGTGAAGCACATTGCTTTTTTTCTTTTTAATGTGAATGTCCTGCTTGAATTTGAAATCTCCATCTACTACTAACTTATGCAAGATACTTCTAAATTTCATGTTTCTAGCCAAAGCTGGGTAGACATTAATGATAAAGGGACAATTCTGGCAGACATTCAGTCAGCGTCTGGAATGATAGTTACCTTTCGAAAATGTCCCCCGTCCACGGCCAGCCCCCTGTACTAGGGAGTATAGGGAGCCAGCCACGGTCATAGGGAAATGTGTTAGTCCAGAAGGTTCTCCCTTTAAATTATATATGGTGAACACTCGGGGCTGCGTGTGGCCACATCTTTCAAAGTTGGTACTGTGTACCCAGCTTTTCTCCAAACCGAGGTATTATAATCTCAATTTCTTTTTTTTTTTTACAATTAAATGTAGAAATGGCAGATACAAATACTTATGTATGAGGCCCAAGAAGTGAAAAAGAGACCAACCTTGATAAGCGCCCTCTTGGTAAGTTTCTGATTAACCTCCGGCTTATTCATTATATTCTTTGCCCTGTTGGCATATTCCAAAGTGCTCACGGTTTCCTATAAATAAATACTTTTGTATGAATAAAACATTAACAATACAGGAACACAATCTATTTCATGAACCCAAGTACTTAAGATTTTAGTGCTTTTCAAGCCCATGTATCTAGCAATGTTCTATAATGCTAGATACATTGAAAGCAAAGATCGTAAATTTAAAATTATTTTCATCATTGTGTGACCCCCAAGCAGTCACTATAAGCCACCCCAATTATAAGCAACATATTTTGACTATGGTAATTAAAGGGCAAGTCCTGCCCCCAAATGAAAACTTATTTACGGGTAAATCACCCCCCAAAACCTAAACTGAAATAGTTTGAAATCTGAAATATAGTCTAACCTGAAATCATGCACAATGTCCTGTTGCCACCATTTCTGCTTCCTGGCTCTTCCAGTTAGCAACTGACAGTTATGGGGGTTTGAGAATTTACATCACAGCTAATGACTGAATGCTAATACCTTAGCTGCCTCTTCTGAGCATGCTCAGGCTCAGTACCAGATCACTAAGTTGCGGTTTCCACAAGGCATCCAGAAGCATAGCAGGCATACAGTATAGAATTCAAAAGGACAAAGTAGGATATATCAACATTTTAAATAGGCCATTCTTTCTAAAAGATTATGAGGGTGGAGTTGTCCTTTAAGCTTGCATTACAGAAATCCCTTTGAATATACAGGAAATATTTGTGATAGACTAAAGCTGCAGTGTTTCCCCACACAGTAAATAAAGATGGAGACTGATGCCATAGAAAGTACCCATAACAGAAGGTAAGATATATCACATTTACTGTGGAGGTGTTTAATATTAAATGGCTTTTAAACGCATGTATCTAAATGTACATGTTTCTATGCAGACATGAAAATAGTTTTTGTATTGTAAAATGTATTTTATTTGGGCAAGTTATTTATAAATTTCTATAAGTTTTCTTTTGTTTTCCCTTTACTATATAACCAGAGGATAAATAAAAACAAACCTCAAGGTTAATAGATGCAGGAGAAACAGTAGCAATGATAGAGGTTTTTGTTCTGCCTCCAAGAGAGTCCTGTAGAATCCTTGTAAGTTTGGATTCTCTGTATGGAATGTGAGGTGCTCTTTCCACGAGGGCAGTGATCACTCTGCCCAAGGTTAGCAGAGACTGGTTGATATTTCCTGCTTCACGAGCCCTCTTGTCCACAGCTCCAGAGCGGCCAATGTTTTCACTTCCAGCAAGATCCACCTAGCAGGGGAAAAATAAATAAATTAAAAAAAATATATTAACACAACACTACAATTTACCAATAAATTCAGAGGTATAGCTTCTTGAAAAAAATGGATTCAAGATGGAGAACAAACAATTAATGAAATTACAACAATTTTACAAGCTTATAATAAATGTGGAGAGGATCATTGTATGTTCTCAATTAAATCATTGCCTACACTTAAAAAGAGATTTTGTTCTTACCTGTAAAATCTTTTTCTCCGAAGTCATAGGGGGACCCAGGCACCGCAGAGGGTTAAGTGCTTCACCTCTAGGAGCGGACACTTGAGAGTTAAAATTTCACAGGCTCAGGTGCTCCTCCCCTTACCTTATATAGCACAGCACCAAGAGCCTGCTTCAGTTTGTCCCAAAGATAGGTAGCGAAGGAGAAAAGTATGAAAGAAAAATATGATACTAAAAACCGAGTACTAATTATAAACTTAAGATTAATTTAAGATTAACTTGTGCCTGGGTCCCCCTATGACATCGGAGAAAAAGATTTTACAGGTAAGAACAAAATCTCTTTCTCCTTCAGCCAAGGGGGACCCAGGCACCGCAGGGGACGTCCCAAAGTCCCAACTAGTACAGGGAGGGCAGAAGATTTAAACCTCTGCTGCTTGCAGTACCAAACGGCCAAGGTTCGCATCAGCTGAAGCGAACACCTCTAATCTGTAAAACTTGATGAACGTGTTAATGGAGGACCATGTAGCGGCTTTGCAAATTTGATCGATGGATGCCCCGCGCCGAGCTGCCCAAGAGGCGCCCAGTGCTCTAGTCGAATGAGCTGCAACCCGCCCGGGGGGAGCAGCCCCTGCTTCTGCATAACAGCGCAGAATGAGGTTCCGGATCCATCTGGACAGAGTCTGAGAAGACGCTCTGGATCCCCTAAGAGGCCCCGCCAGAAGAACGAACAAGGCGTTAGAGGAACGGAAGAATTTCGTTCTGGACACATAGATCCGAAGTGGTCTAACCACATCCAGGGAGTGCAGCCGCTTTTCCTTGGGTGACGACGGGTGAGGAAACAAGGCCGGAACGACAATGTCCTGATTCAGGTGAAAAGAAGATACAACCTTGGGCAGAAAGGTGAGGCCGGAGTACTGCTTTATCCTTATGAAAAAACAAACATGAGGGATCCACAGATAGAGCGGCCAATTCAGACGCTCTCGGAATCGAGGAAATGGCCAGCAGGAAAAGAGTTTTCCAGGATAACAGGGGTAAGGCCACCGAGGTTAGGGGTTCAAAGGGAGGGCTCTGAAGGACACATAGAACTAGAGAGGTCCCATGGCTGAACCAGTTGCTTGCGAGGCGGCCGAAGATGGGCCACTCCTTGCAGGAAGGTACGGATGTCCGTACGCGTGGCCAGTCGTCGATGGAAGTAGACCGAGAGTGCCGAGATCTATACTTTAAGTGCACTCAGAGACAACCCTTTAGTCAGTCCCAATTGTAGGAAACGTAACAATCGAGACAAAACAAAAGAGCGTGGAGGAAAACCACGTGAGTTTGCCCAGGATACATATCGGTGTCAAATGCGATGATAAATCCTTGCAGATGAAGGCTTTCTTGCCGCCAACATGGTGAGTATGACCGACAATGGAATACCTCTCTTTTTTAGGATGTAAGATTCAAGGGCCACGCCGTCAAACTGAGACGTTTAAGGTCCGGAAGGAGGAATGGACCCTGAGATAGGAGATCCGGACGGATCATTTTTAGTAAGTCCGTGAACCAAGATCTCCCTGGCCACCACAGAGCGATGAGTATTGTTGGCGTCTTTTCTCGTTTGACCTTCTTGAGAACACGAGGAATCATGGCTATCGGGGGGGGGGGGATATACACCAGCCGAAATGTCCATGGAACTACTAGTGCATCCACTAGGTATGCCTGGGGATCTCTCGTTCGAGCGCAGAAACATGGTACTTTCCGATTGAAACGCGACGCCATCATGTCTATGTCCAGGGTCCCCCACCGATTGAACAGGGTCTCGAAGATCTCTTCGTGGAGGGACCATTCCCCCGGATCTAGAATGTGTCGGCTGAGAAAATCGGCTTCCACATTCAGTACCCCCGGAATGAAAATTGCCGATATGGCAGGTACGTTGTGTTCTGCCCACGAGAGTATCCAGTGTGCTTCCTCCATGGCCATATCGCTCCTTGTGCCCCCTTGGTGGTTGATATACGCCACCGCGGTGGCGTTGTCTGATTGAACCCTGACAAATTTGTTTGTCAGGTCCACGGTCCAATGAGAGAGGGCCAGAAATATGGCTCGTAGCTCCAGGACATTGATTGGTAAACTGGATTCCTGAGGACACCAGGTCCCCTGGGTTGTTTGTGACCCGAATACTGCCCCCCACCCTATTAAGCTCGCATCCGTGGATATTACTGTCCACTGAGGAACACAAAGAGGGTTTCCTTTTTGTAGGTTGGCATTCTCCATCCACCATACCAGAGAGCGTTTGATCTTGGAAGAAAAAGAATCTTGAAAGTCTAGGGATTCCAAAGACCTGTTCCATGATGCTTGTAGATGGCGCTGGAGCGGGCGCAAGTGAAGATTGAATATGGAATCGCATCCATGGCGGACACCATCTTCCCGACTAGTCTCATGCTTGGCAGATTGATATAAATCACAGGTAACTTGCACTCCAAACGGTGAATAGTTTTTTAACAGCCAAACATCAGCAATCAAACAACGTTTCGGGGTAACAACCCCTTCATCAGCCGATGAAGGGGTTTTACCCCGAAACGTTGTTGATTTGCTGATGTTTGGCTGTTAATAAACTATTCACCGTTTGGAGTGCAAGTCTACCTGTGATATTTTATAGCTATTCGTTCCCTTTGAAGTAGGGATTCTGGACTGTTGCACCCGCCTGGGGTTAGTGTGCATATGGACTTTGTTCTTATCTGCTTGGCAGATTGATATCAGAGGTTCTGTCATGGCCTGACCTCTTCTCTGGAGGGAGAAACACCCACTGAAGAGAAGTATCGAACGACATTCCCAAAAATGTGATACGATGACTGGGAATGAGGGACGACTTGCTTTGATTGACTATCCAACCGTAGAAGGTTAGAATCTGTAGGCACGACTTGACCTGAGATGAGGCTAAACGAAGGGAAGGAGCTTTGAGAAAAAGGTCGTCCAGATATGGAAGAAAAATGCCTTGAAGGCGAATGAAAGCTGCTTGGCAGGCCATCACTTTGGTAAAGACGCGGGGTGCCAATGAGAGGCCGAATGGTAGAGCTGTAAATTGATAATGGCAGTTTCCGATTGCGAACCTGAGGAAGCGGTGGTGACCTTGCCATATGGGGATGTGAAGGTATGCGTCCTGAATATCGATGGATGCTAGGAAATCCCCTGGTTCTATGGCTAGAATGGCTGACCGTAAGGATTCCATTTTGAATCGACGTTGTTTGATGCATTGGTTTAGTTCCTTCAGATCCAGAACTGGGCGAAAAGAACCGTCCTATTTGAAACGAGGAACAGGTTGGAGTAAAAACCCAGAAATCTGTGGGCGGTTGGAACTGGTACTATGACTTTTGTCAATATCAGAAGTTTTATGGCCTTTTGGAGAGCCTTGCGTCTGAGTGATGACCTGGGGAGATTGGATGAAAAGAAACGGTTGGGCGGGGAGAATGTGAATTCTATGTGGTACCCTTGGGAGATGACCTTTTGGGTCCAAGACTCTGTGGACGTACAATTCCAGGTATCGTGGAAGAATCTCAGTCGACCTCCTACCCAGTGTTGGGGAGGATAGTCATGTTGATTTGGGTTTAGTTCCCATGGAATGAAAGGATCCTCGTTTGGAGGGCCAGGAGGGACGAGAAGATCCTGGGGGTTATTGTCGAAAAGGCGAAAGGAAGGATACCTGTGAGTCGAGGGGAGTCTACGAGCCCTGTTTTGGGGGAGGAAGGAACTCTTTCCTCCTGTTGCCTGGGAAATAATTTTTTCCAACTCCGGTCCGAACAATTGTCTCCCTGAGAATGGGAGGCTAGTGAGAGATTTCTTGGAAGCATGATCTGCAGCCCACGCTTTCAACCATAAGACCCTCCGTGACGCTACCGCGGAGGCTCTAGCTATGAGCCTGCTTGAGTCTAAGGCCGCGTCCCCGGTATACACTGCGGCATCGGATAAGTCTTGAATCATATCTATTAGGTGGGCCTTAGTCGGATCTGATGCTATTTCTTGATAAAGTTGGCTAAGCCATACTTCCATGGCCTTAGCCACCCATGCTGAGGCAAAGGTGGGCCATAGAGCTGCTCCTGCTGCCGAAAAGGATAGCTTAAGGAAAGCCTCTATGCGCCTATCGTTATGGTCCTTAAAAGTCGCCGCCTCAGACAGTGGAATAGTCGTAGCTCTGGATAAACAAGCTACCGGGGGATCGACTATGGGTGGGGAGGACCATCTATCTATGTCAGATTTAGAAAAAGGAAACATAGTATTAAAATGGCGGGATAGTTGTGGGCGACGTTCAGGGGCCGACCATTCTTGCAGAACAATCCTATCTAGTTGTTCATAAGGGAAACTGAACTGAGGATATTTTGGCCCTGGTGAAAAGAGATTTTGAGGGATCCTCTTGGGATTCAGAATCCTGGATGTTCTCAAATTGACCTTGCCCAAGTGGGCTCTTGGTCAGACGCACTGGAGGCCTCATGGGCAGCGCTGCACGAGGCACATCTGGGGCCAGAGTGGCAACTTAGATTGGCAAACTGCGCACACATAGGATGTGGCGACAGTAGACTTGTTCCCCTTTTGGCGGAGCGGGAGCGACCCTTTGTCGGACATGATAACAGAAAATGATTTTCTATCAAACTCAGAGAGGGTTTTTTTTTTTTTTGGGAGAAAAACTGGCCCAAAGAGAAGAAAAGGAGATGCAGAGAGGAGAGAGAGAAAAGAAAAGGCAGGGAAGAGACAAGCGGCAGGGGAGAGAGAACCTGATTCTGGAGAGGTCCGGAGCAGCAGCCGACAGTGAGAAGAATCTGAAGCAGAGACGGAGAAACCGGAAGTCCCGACCCCGAAAAGCGCGCCCGTAAGTACAGGTTCCCGCCGACAGTGAGGAGAATCTGAGGCAGAGACGGGGAAACCGGAAGTCCCGCCCCCGATAAGCGTGCCCAGACATACAGATTTTGCCGGCAGAGGGAAGCTCCCGCCCGAGAGAGACGGACCGGGGGTCCTTCAAATAGTTGCCCCGACAGTGCCTGTACCAAATAAAATCCCCGAACTCTTAGAAAGGAGAGGGGTAGGAGGAGTACCTGCTTCCATGGGAGAAGATTATGGCAGCCATAGGATAGGGCTGTGTCTTGTGCTGTCAAAAAGCAAAATCCCACATATTCAGGTACCATGGCAGCGAGGAGTGGGTGAACAGCCCACTGCTGCTGGAGAGCATGTAGGGGAAGAGCTGGAAAGGAATTGGATCCAGCTGTTCCCATGAACCTTTTCCAGGTATTCCTGCAGAACTTGGGGAAAGTGGTCCAACTCCTGAGCGGACACTTGAAGAACTGAAGCAGGCTCCTGGTGCTGTGCTATATAAGGTAAGGGGAGGAGCACCTGAGCCTGTGAAATTTTAACTCTCAAGTGTCCGCTCCTAGAGGTGAAGCACTTAACCCCCTGCGGTGCCTGGGTCCCCCTTGGCTGAAGAAGAAAGTATCTCAGCCAGTTACAATCAAGGCTACACTGCTAAAGCTTAAAGGGTATCTCCACTGTCTGAACTAAGTTTGGGCATTTCAGTTTAAATTGAAGAACGGGGAGGTAAAGTAGCCATTTCTTACCTACCATTCTTCAATGACAGGAGCCAGGAGAGAAGATACGTAACTTACCTGGTCTTGCACTCCTCCGCTGTTCGTCTGAAAGGTCCCAGCAGAGTTTAAACTCTCATGTCAGGCAAGTATAAATCGGATCAACGCCATTTTAGAGTATGGCCAGTTTCAGTTGCATGGTACCCTTAAAAGGCAACTATATTTAAAAAATAACTTTGGCTGATCTTAATATATAATTGAATACATGTAAGTAGCACTTAAGCCTCATGTCCGACGCACGACCCCCGAGCACACGACACAGGCGTAAAGAAAAGCTGTTTGGGCAGATCAACGAAGGACCGACTTTCCAGTAATGGGAATTTTTTTTTCCCAGTATAGATGCCCTTTAAGTAAATGCTATACCTTTTATCACAATATTACAGAATTACACCAGTGGCCATTACATTGATGGCTCAAAGCCAACACTGATCTACAATTGGCACACTGCTTCTGTGCTCATCTTGTGACTGTTCTACAAAGCCTCATAGAAGGTATAGAAATAGAAGTTCCGTTGCGAGGGAACAGTAGGTCATTTGTAAATTCTAGTTAATCTTTGACTACATAATTATTTTCTGGATGTGACCATAACTATTTAGTTACCATTTTGTATAGACCGTGCTTTCTTACAGTCACTTTTCCATGTTTATGTAGTGCAGTCAGTTTCCCACTCAATGGCTAAACATTCACAATACACCAATTCAAAAGCTGCATCATAAACCAATTTATAAACGTAAATTGGCCACAACTTTCACCAAGATTTGTATTACAATATTCCACTTTAAAAGGCCATGCTATGTTTGAGATTGCCAACAGCCATTTACCACTTCCTCAAAATAAAAAAAGAGCTACACAATTCACGTTGAAGGTTAATCAGCTTGGCAATTCTATTGCTATTTAAGAATACTTTAGATTGAAATCCAGGAAAGAAGTATTAATAGTATTTGGCTAATGTAACCAGTAACTAGCATTGTAATAAGTCTTACCAAATTTAACTTTCCAATTTTGACCAGCTCTTCACCATCAACTGTTGTTTCTTTCATGTGAATTGTGACAGAGAACACAGAGTGGGATCGACTGCAAAGAACAAGTTACAGTTCAGTTATTTCCATAGCGTTACTCCGTACTTCAACTTGATTATTCTATCATAAGAATATTTTCTCTGTCAATGGAAATAGCAGAAACTTATTGGAAAAAAAAAAAAAAAAAAAAATGTAACACCAACACTCATTTCCCCAGACATTAGATATTTAAAATAATGTTGATGTACACCCAGACCACTTTCATGTAACAAAGCTTAAGAAAAGTGTAAAAGAAAAAAGGATAATGAACCTGCCCATTAAAGATTTACCTGGAGTATGCATTCATCAAGGTGGAGGCAGTAGTTCTCTTGGCTGCACCTCTTTCTAAGATATGATACACCTCATCTTTGTTATGAACAGAAACTTCTTCCAGGCCTTTAATAATGACGCCCCTCTGACATGAAAGGAATGATTATTAGAACACAATGTGAAGAAATTGAGTTAATGTACTCATCCAGCTGAATTGTAGAAACCCAATAACTGTAGTCAATTCTTAGCGAATTAGAATAAAAAGAAAAAAAAAAAGTAACGCTTAATGATCACATTTGTATTGTGTTAGGATAGCTAAAATTAGTAAGTATTGCCCATATTTGGTTGACTTAAATGGTACATTACTTTTTTTCCACATAAATCTAAAAGACACGCATACCCAAATAGCATTTCTAGCTAAAACACACAAAATGATGCATTCCAATAAATTAAGTCAAAGTTTGTAAATGCATACTATTATGTTTTGAGCAACTATCCCTATATAGAGCTATAAGTCTTGCATGAAATAATTAAATGAAGGTGGCCACTCTTCCTTTTTACTTATGCTGCTCATTAGTTTAACTAATGATTAAAGGGTATGTCCACCCTCCACACAAACTTTTGGTTTTATGCTAACTGCCCCCCAAAACCCAGACTGGCAGTGGTGCCTGTGATTGGCCAAGACATCATGTCTCATCCAATCACAGAGCTGGGACACAAAATAGCACTGGTACTTGGAGAACAATGCATTATGTTTCATTTGCTAAGGATTGCTTGGGGGAAACATTGGCTAAAGGTAGGCACTTCTTGAGGGACTTTAATTGCCTTTACAGACAGAAAGTAAGCAACCTCTTTAGCATTTAGAACTTGTCACATTGTGCCCAGATGCTCTCATGAGGCTTTGGTCTAAGTGTATATAAAAAGTATAAACACTGTAAATTGCTCAAGACATTCAAATACTTTATTGCATCATATTATATTGAGAAGAGACCATTGGTTGTCAAATAAAGAATGTATATTGTTCTAGAGGCTAAACCCCTTTCATTAAAGGGTATCTCCACTCATAATTTCAAGGTTTAGGCATCCAGTTCTATTGAAGAATGGGAGGTAAAGGAGCTGTGCCTTACCTTATGCGCATAGAAGACAAGGTCTGTCGGGACCTGTCAGAATAAGAGCTGGGGGAGCGAGGCAAGTTCCTGTGGTCTTGAATTCTTCCAAACTAGTAAGGATTATATACATTTCGTTTTCAGCCATGTGACCAGTCTCAGCCTGCATTAATAGGCTCCCCTTCTCAACTGTCAATTTTTTACCAAGGTACTTCCTGATTTCCCCAGCATTAAGTCTTAACTGAGCATGCTTCTGCCCCGGGGCAGAGGTCAGGTGATGTTACTCAACCTGGAAGCATGAAGTTTGAACATTCAACCTAATGCAATGTCTCACAGGCTCCAGACAGAGATGTGATTATCGGATAATTTTAAAAGAAATACTGCAGGCTTTCATTTAACCCTAACTTGTTTTGAGACCACAGTTGCCCTTTAAGTTTAATCTTTAAACAGCAGAATCAAAGGTAAATAAAAAAAAAAAATAATAAGCATAGCTTGTTATATAATAAACATAATCTCGTTATAATATAGCACATTTACTTTATTCCGAGGATCATCAAACATTTGAAGCCTCTCCCCCACATCAGGAGTAGGACTTAAAAGATCAAACAGCTCTTCATTGTAGATTTCCAGCAGAGA
Organism: Hymenochirus boettgeri; assembly: GCA_019447015.1. Classification (NCBI taxonomy): domain Eukaryota; kingdom Metazoa; phylum Chordata; class Amphibia; order Anura; family Pipidae; genus Hymenochirus; species Hymenochirus boettgeri. Next base: position 65,118,205 of record CM033475.1, on the reverse strand, counting down.
GACTTTCACTGAAAATTCAGTGCCATTTTCAGAAAGCTTTTCAAATATTTGATGTAATGTTCGAGGAATTATACCAGCCAGGGGGTCCTAAGTTTAAGGAAAATAAACAGAATGTTAACAATGAACCAACTCTTAATATGAACTGTTTATTATTAAGAAGCCTAGGGAAATCACTTCCTAGTTCAGAGGTGGACAAATTCTTGACATTAGCAGCCAGGAAAACAAAACCACAGGCACAAATTGCACAATCATGGGGGGATCGGTTGGTTGAAGCAGGAAATTAGATATAACCCCCAGTAATGTTTCTAATGTGCTTATGATGGTTCAGGAATATAGAACACAACTACAGTTACAGAACCATACCTCTACTTACAGGTCAGCCTGTGAAGTTGCATATGCAAGTTACAGTGCCTTATGTTTTGTAGCTCAGACAATAGCAAAATCAGGCTAAAGGGGCCCATACACGATGCAATTTTGTTGTACGATCGTTGTACGAACTCCACGATTGTACATCAATTGTTTGGTTAATGGTCTAGATAAAGTCTGGTGCAATTAAATTGAGAAGATCTGATTGAATGTGAAGGTGATCTGTCAGGACGGAAAATTTTTATCTGCTACAACGAAATTGTTTATGTGTATGGACGATCGTCCAACAAGCGTCTTCCAACTCGATCCTGGAGTGTCAAATAAACAACTTCTTGGAAAAACAGTCTGGAAGGTGCGAGACCATAGAGTGTATATTTGGTTCATGATGGCAACGTGTGATGCGGTACACATAACAACAGGCACATTAATTGGTGTACAAACACACAGCGAGATTCATTACAAATAAAATATGAAAAAAAAAAAAAATCAGCAAACACAATCGCAAATGACTTCATTCTTCATTACCATTTGAGACCTCAACCCCAAAATGTGCTTTGTACGTTTGTCATTTCCACCCCATTACACTATCGGCAACGATGAAATCTGCCCATATATGGTGAATTGGTTGCTTTCTAGCGGCACAGTCTATTCTGCAACAATTTACATCTTGCACAATCATATCTGCCTATTAATGCCAGATTGTACACAGCAATTCCAACAATTTTATCTTGTTCGTTTATGTCCGATTGTACGATGATCGTTTCCAATTTAAATCTGGTCAGTAGGACTTTGACCAATTTCATTGCATAGTGTATGGGCCCCTTAAGAGGGCATCAGAGACTGATTGGGGCCCCATCAAGGTTCAAGCATATGCTTCTCATACGAAAGCCTTAAACTTACTTCTTCCCAGGTAAATTCTCCATCAGGTGATCTTTCCCCTTCCATAGTGAAGGTCTTTCCTGTCCCAGTCTGACCGTATCTAAAATGCAAATTTTAAATAACTCAACAGTTTCCCACAAAAAATTGTAAAAAACAAAAAGTTGCTTACTTACGCAAAGATTGTACAATTATATCCCATAATAACCTCATCCAAGATAGGACAGACAACACTTCTGTACACATCAATTTGCTTGGCAGAAGGGCCAAAAACCTGAAAAGAGAAATTCCTCAGTTCCTTAATTATTTTTATTGAACAATTTGAAACTATTTCCTTATTGCTAATGTAGCCCTTAACAGACTTGAAAGTTGAGACCATTGAATATTAACAAGATTTTTTATCTAGGTCTTACTTTTTTTGTATTTATGGCTTGGGGCTTATATTTACCAATAAGGTAAATTACCTTTGGGACATGGAAGTGCTGCAGGCTAAAGTAAATCCCTTTGCCCTTCTCATAGATGGCCACTGCAGGAGGTCATTTGACTGCTAGATATAGACTGGAGATAGGGAGAAGAAAACTTTGAGGAAGGGGGGGGGGGCTGTGAGGGAAACTGGTGATCCAAGTAAGAAAGTGGTGTCTGTCTGTGCTGGGATGATGTATTAGGCCCTGTGCTGGAGACTGGAGACACAGAGTTTACAGACCTTGTTCCAAAGAGGAGTTTCTGGGTAACCCTGCGCTGGAAATACACTAGTGAGAAAATACAGATGCAGTTGCTGTCTCTGGATTTCCACCATTTGTATGTACCTTATGTTACAGAGACATCCAACTATATTGTTACACTACAATATTCAGCAGCTTCTGACACTAATCTCTACAACAAGGGGAATGGTGCTGCCATAGTGACTTGCACACTAGTTATGTGGAAGATACCTTATGGATTATATATAGTGCGCACTTAAATATTTTTTTGAAAGCCGGCCAACGTTTTTTTTTGTTCAAACAGAAGTGCACTAGGAAGGGTTAACCAAGGACACGTTTGAACTATGGTATTGTTACATATAAATATATTGTTTGATAACTTTAAGATTGTTTTGGCTAATGTTTATATAACTGATTTATGTAATTGAAGTGATAATATAATCTAGAGGAGTGAATACAGACCTAGTTATAGCAGCCTTTCCATACATAAGCTTGAGGGTATAATAGTGTATGCATAGCTGCATTAGCCTCATACCTATATCCATATGCATTTTTTGTAAATCATTGCTTTATCTGAAAAGAAATATAAGCTATATGCGGGTCTGTGAATTTCTTTGGGGAGGGGGGGGGGGATTGTGTGTTACCCCTGGGCAGAAGCTAGAACTCTTTTCAGCAACCCTGTTAAGTGTGCTTTACTGTTTCACAAATACTTAAGGGTGCTACATTGGTGTCAGCAATAAGATGCATGGAAATCTGGTTTTATCCCCTAAAGGGTATCTCCACTGATGTAAAAACGTTTTTTTTTGTTCTATCTGAAAGTACACTTTCCCCCAACCCTCCCCCTACCTTTATTAATCTCAAAAAACTCATCTGTTTGTTTGCAGCAGCCAGGGGAACTTCTGCTCTTTCTGCTGCTGGGCAGGCTGTCAGACAATGTGCATCATCACATGCATATTCATGATTTCTGCCACTCCCACTTGACCCCAGTGATGCCTGATGTAAACAAAGCCTTTCCTCCCTGTCTCTGCATTATCTATTCACAGCTGATAGTGCAGGGAGAGACATAGAAAAGATAGAAGCTTGTGCCACACTGTTGTAAGAACTCTGGGGGGACTTGTGTGTTTTTCAATTGTATAAATATATATTTATAAATTTAAAAGTTAATAAGCTTTATAAAAACCATATTGGGGGGATAGATGGAAGGTAAATGATTTATTTCAGAGGTGATGCTGGGAGTTTCACAAGCTGTATTGCAGTGCTTGCTGCATATATATATATATATATATTAAAAAATTAATTTGTGTATATTAATATACCGTATATACTCGAGTATAAGCCGACCCGAGTATAAGCCAAGGTACCTATTTTTACCTGAAAAAATAGGAAAACCTGATTGACCCGAGTATAAGCCGAGGGTGAAAATTATGGCTACTCTCAGACTCTGAATTCTTTAGCACACCTAATAATACAATTTTATATTGAGGCACCTCAGTGTTCTTGGTGCTGAACTGTATTGTATTTTATACAGTTTACAGTTATCTTTGGGGGTGAATATTGTATTAGTTTATCAATATAATCAACGTAATGTAAACAGTGGCAATACCCAATACCAATCAATATTTTCAAAATTTAATGTCACCCCTCTGGGTCTCTGTCACCGTACAAGCAGCTTCCAAATCTACTGCCTTCAAAGCTGAAATGCAAGATGCATGGGGATACTGCACATTACAATGGGCCACTCCTGAGATTATGCTGCCCTGAGCAGGGGCCACGGATTGCCTCTGAATCCTTACCGGCATCACTCAGTACTCCGAATCCGGCTGCCGCACGCTTAGTAAGTACTGTGCATTTGCCAGCTGACGTCACTACTCGGCGCCTCTCACGCCCGGCGCCGAGTAGTGACGTCAGCCGGCAAATCCACAGTGCTAACTATGCGTGCGGCAGCCGGATTCGGAGTACTGAGCGATGCCGGTAAGGATTCAGAGGCTTCTCACGCCCGGCGCCGAGTAGTGACATCAGCCGGCAAATCCACAGCGCTAACTATGCGTGCGGCAGCCGGATTCGGAGTACTGAGTGATGCCGGTAAGGACTTGACTCGAGTATAAGCCGAGGCAAGGTTTTTAGGTTTATTTTAAAACCTAAAAACCTCGGCTTATACTCGAGTATATACGGTAATTACATTTTACAGTATCATTTAAAAACACAGAGCACCAGAGGCAGATTAAGGTGTGTGTGAGTGTGTGTGTGTGTGTGGGGGGGGGGGGGTGTAGGAGTGCTCAATGTGGTTACCATTTAATGAAAGTGAAACAGAAGTGTCCTGGCAGTAGGAGCAGCCACACTACTTGCTCCCCCACTCTCACTCCCATCACTGAACATGGAGATTAGATTTGCTTTTATCATCAGATCCCCAGTAAAGATTCAATTATCTCCTGGATTTGAGTGAATGTGGCTCAGGTGGGAGGTTAAACTGCTGGAGATCACACTACACACACAGTGAGACTAGGGGATAGAGGGAGAGAGGGGCTTTAACATGACCAGGGCTAGTTCTTGGTGGGTGGGAGGGAGGTCGTGAACAATCCAACCAGCAGAAGGAAGGAGACATTTTTATCCTGCACCTAAAATACTTATTTAATAAGAGGTTCAAACATCTGCCTGTGCTACCAATTTGCAGCGACCAATCAGATGTTACCATTTCAGACTGCATACACAGCATCCAATCCTAGCCTTACTGGTCCACTGCATCTGATTGGTTGTAGAGTCTGGTAAGGATAGAAATCCCTTCATTGCTAAAAATATGTAATATAATAGTATAGTAATATAAAATAATAGATTAGTAATATAATACAATAGTATAGTAATATAATGTATAGTAATATAATAATATAATAGTATAGTAATATATAATATAATAATATAACTGTATAATAATATAATAGTATAATAATATAACAATATTATAATAGTATAGTAATATAATAATATAACATAATAGTATAATACAACATATAATAATATAACCGTATAATAATATAACATAATGGTATAATATTATAATAATAATATAAAAGTATAATGTACTATAACAGTATAATAATAATAATAATATAATAGTATAATAATATAACATAATAGTATAATATAACAGTATAATAATATAACAGTATAGTAATAATAATAATATATTAGACTGTAGGACCTGTATTCTGGCTGTAAAGAGTTTGTGCAGCAGCTGAAGTTCGCACAGAACTGTTTCCCAGGGGATCTGGGCAGGACTTTAGGTGCAGGACTGACACATGTTGAGACTCTTGGTCCCGCATCCACCTTCCAGTTCACCCTGTGAGTGTGACCATCGCGCCCAGGGCTGCAACAAAGATGTCAAGTTGCAAAACCTGCCCGAGCATGCAGAGATGTGCTCTTTCTCCCCGGCCAAGTGCAGGAACAAGGGCTGTGGAGAGGCCCTCAACCTGCGGTAAGTGGACTGTCACATGCGAGAGAGCTGCAACTATCGCCCGGCGGGGATGTGCCAGGGGGGTATGCGGGCTGGTACTGACCCACAGGAAGCTCGGGCTGGGGGAACATTGCTAAATTAAGGGTCTGAACAGTCTCCTGCAGGCGGAGGTGAAGAAGAGAGGTCAGGGCGAGCCAACACTGACAGCACTGGTAGCCATGGGAACATGACACTTATGTTCCCATTGGCTGTCGGAGGAAAGAGCAGGGTCATTTCTCCAGACTACGGAAGACTCTTTTGCGCAATGGTGCACGCGCGTCGGGAGGTACTGTAGCAGGCGTGCATGAAAGTAAGGCGGATCGGATGCCTGTATTGTTTACAGACATCAGAAGCTTGATAGCGTTGGAACTATTGCACAGAGGAGCCTGAAACTCTGGGTAGGTGGATAACTTTATTGGCACTCCTACTGGAAGCTATGTTGAATTTATCAGTGGAGATACCCTTTAAATAAATAGTCATATTATTACGCTGGATTCTGGTTTCTTTTGCACTACTCCTCCTACATTTCCGCTTGTCCTCTGCACTAATTATAATCAATTTTGCCTGTATTACATTTTGCTTTCAGTTTACCAAAAACACTTGTTAATAAATTGACTGGAAAATCCTCAAATTAGAACAGAGCAAGAAAAGAAATTAGGCTGCCAACATCTGTAACAATACAGCAGATTAGGTTACCATATCAAATGTGTAGGTTTTCTTTCCCAGTTTGTCATTTATTCCCCCTGTTCGAGCACAGACTTCTTTCCTTTGGGAATCACATTCCAACACAGAATGAGAGTTTGCTTTACGTTCTAATAAATTGAAAGGCCTAAGAGCAGAAATTAGAATAGGAGACAAACCATTAATACTCACAAAACAAAATAAAGAGAACATACAGAGAGTTAGAAAACAAAAGGGTTAACCCCACACTCCTATCTTACACAGGATTTCATGCTGGGTGCTGCTACAATGCCATGGCTGCCATATTTAGATCAAGAACAGATTCACAGCGCATTTTCAGTCTTAAGAAAATAGTGTTTATTAGAACACATGACGTTTCAGTGTTTGTAACATCTCCAGAAGGTGTGACACACTGAAACTTCACGTGTTCTAATAAACACTATTTTCTTAAGACTGGAAGTGTGCTATGAATCTGTTCTTGTACCCCCCAACCATCACGGTTTTCCCGGGACAGAGCAGTTTTAAGGGTTTCCCCCAGAGTCCCAGTAATTTGAGGAAAATCTTGTGATGGACGAGGCTTGGGAGTCCAGGGGTGTGGTCGTGACATCTGTTCGCGTGGTTGGGCATTCCGTGATGTGTGTCAGGGTCTTCCAGGGCCAGAGCTATTTGTGTCATTGTTAGATTGCCCCTGTCCAGTTTTGTTACCCAGGACAAGATGGGAGGTAGGTATACAAAGGGCAATATTTCAACCCAATTGACCACCTAGTACAATATTTTGGTCAGTCAGGTTGAAATTTTCACAGGAACAAATGTTTTTCTGATTTGGCTGAACAAAACCTTAAATGGTTACTATACTCACTGAAACAACTTTATATTATCTGAAACTACAATTTGAAAGAAGTAAAATGGTGGCACTTATATTTGTGCTTGCATAGTCATTAAATTAATAAAGTTTAGAGTGCTCCAAATTGCCCCCACTCCCCCTTACTCTCTGCCTTCTTGTAGTGTCTGAACAGACTCTGACACCTAATCAGGACCCCAGTAGGACGTCACTGGGCTATATAAAGACGCACATTCGGAAGTCTTTTCTCCTATGATTAAGTCCTCCACGCGGGGACGAAACGCATCAGGACTCTTGACTTTCTCTCTGATGTTTTAGTATAATTGAGCTCTGTGCCAGGTCTTGTGGTTGTCCGATGCTCCTTGAAAGCGATTGCTTAGACAAGGGGGGCGTAATACGGACAACTTAACATGCTTTGTGTAGGCAGCCTGCAATACCAGTATGCTGCTACCTTTTGACCAGAGGCTGAGCTGTTTTTAATTTTGATGTGGGATTTGCACCTAGCGTAACAGGGACCCAAATGAGGGTTCCCTGTGTTTAGACTGGGAGTAGCTCTCAACGATATAGGGGGACTTAGAGGCTAATTGGGAAAACAGAGGCATCTCTCCCCCTCCCCCCTTCTCTTCCCTACTATTGGGATCAGCATAGAAGTGTTTATCAATATTTGCACTTTGTGTTTTTGCTCCCCCAGCTGACAAGATTTATATCCAAGGTGCTCCCACTATTAAATTTTATTTTAAGTGTGTTCTTGAGCTTTCCCGTCACACTGACGCCATTCCTGTGCATCACACTTCAAAAAAATTTTGTGTACTTTCACTGCTCTGCTTACACCCCCCCCCCCACCCTCCCAATTGTGGCAGAAAGTGTGCTGGCAGACAGCCAAAGATCCAAGTAAGAGGTCAGGGATAGACCACATATTATAATTTCTGCTTCTGGAGTGACAGGTCTTTCCCTGTAAATGCAGTGATTTCTCAGAATCTACAGCTCAGATTTAAAATCCAGAAAAAAGTGTTAAAGTAGTGGGCTCTGTCTCTATATGATCATACAGTTTTTGAAAATTCTAATTTTTTTTTTGATTAAAGATACCCTTTAATGAATGAAGAAACAAAATGCTGTAAATTGATACAAGTAACAGAAAAGAGTGGAATTGTAGGACTGAAGATGCAAATTTTTGTTGGGAACATGTCCAAACCTTAGAGGAGCAACAGGTTTAGTTTTTAGACAAACAGAATATACCTGCATCTGACCACAACTTGAATGTTTTTCCCTTTGTCTTCTTTCTTGCTGGACATGGTTGTGTTTTGAGAAGACATTATGACCAGAGTGTCCTAAACAAAGTTTTATGAACAAAAGAAATGATGTAAGAAATATAGAGCTGTATTTAAAAAGATTTTAAAATAAATTGGATAAAATATAAATCTACAATGAAATGTTATCTCGGCATAAGTAGAATCCATTGCAGCACCATTAGGTCCTCATAGCCTATATACCAATAAGTGAAATACACACATCTGCATTAACTTTAAGAGCTACTGTACATGGATAGAGGAGGTAGATTTTGTCCAGTTTGTTTATAACCCAGAAAGAATAACTCAAACCTTTGGATGGCTGTTATAGGTATAAGGGTCTAGCATAATTGTGCCCTTCCATCGATGAATGTTGGGAGCGAAACGTGTTTTTCATGAACACCCCTTACGGTTACTCTCTGACCCAGACCGTTATGTTTTCTTGTGCTGCATTAGTCTTACTACGCAGACTAATATTATTAACAGGAGTTTGCAAATATCATTTTTAATTGTTTTTAAAATGATGTCCCTAATTGCCATAATAAAGGATGGTCTTATTTATAATCTTTAAAGGACATGTCCACCCCCAAAACTAAATTTGAACCCACTACTGGCCCCACTGTGTAGTTGAAAAAAAATTCTTCCCTTTTCTCCTGCAATGGCTGCCCAAAGTCCAGGAAACTGAAAAGTAGGAAAGGTCTTCCTGTGTAACTGTTTGTTCCTCCTCTCTTGCCTCCGGGATGGAGTGTGACATGCGCAGGGGAGCCCTTTATCCCCCTTCCTCCCAGATCCCCCCATGCCTGCCCTTCCACCTAGCATATATTCCTTTTGACTATTGTAGATCCCCTTGCCCATCCCTAACAGCCAAGTTATATCATTAAAAAAAACCATCAGAATCATACTTACAGCCCTTCGCACCCACAGCGGCCTTCGTAGCCGGCAGCTGAGCCTGTGATTGGCTGCCTCCCAGCCAATCACAGACGCACCTGCCGGTCTGGTCCCTGCTTGCAATTTCCAGCAAGTGGGGGGACGGATCAGTGCGCCGTGTGAACGAAGGGCTGTAAGTAGAGTTCTAATAGTTTTTTCAAGAAATAACTCGGCGGTTGGTGGTGGGCAGGAGGATCTAGGATATGTTTATACTTTCACATTCTGATTAAATACCAATAAACTTGCAAAATGGTCCATGAAACGTGTATTAGCGACATAGCAAAAAAAGTCACCAATAGTAGTTACTCTGCCTGTTTGTTACCTCATTAATTATACTTTTTCTTTATTTCCTTTTTAACTTCGCCTCAATCACTTATCACTTGAAATCTACAGCCCCCCTCACCCTATTCCCCCCCCGCAAAGCATTTTATGGAGAAGCCAAACAGTGTTACATATCAATCAGCCTCACTGATGGAAAGATGATTTTAACATGTCAGTCTGCTTTGACAGTCATACTACAGTCATTTACAATACTATGTTCTGTCTAATGTACATAATAAATAGAATGTGCCAGAGGCTTGTGATGGAACAAAAATAAAAGTGATGATCAGGGCAGTGAAATCTTGTTAAAGGCTATCAGCATAGCGCAGGTGCTAGCAAACAAAATTATCAAGTTAAATAAGAGAAACAAAAGCATAAGCAGCAAGACTGTCTTAAAGGGCATGTTCACCCTAAATATAAACTTTTTATATATTGTAGCTCCTCCTGCCCACCTGAAACCGCAGTTATATATTTAAAAAAAAACTATCAGAACTCTACTTACTGCCCTTTGCTCCTGGGACGCACTGATCCGGGTCCCTGCTTGCTGGAACTTGCAAGCAGGGAGAGACAGCCAATAAGAGACACGGCTGCTGACTATGAAGACAGCAGAGAGAGTGAAGGTCTGTTAGTAGAATTCTGATGCTTTTTTTTTTAATTGTATAACTCTGCGGTTAGGGGTGGGCAGGGGGAGCTACGTCAAAAGGAATATACGCTAGGTGGAAGGGCAGGCTTGGGGGGGGATCTGAGAGGGAGGGCTCCGCTGTGCATATCACACTGCCTCCTGGAGGCAAGAGAGGAGGCAGGAACATTTACACAGGCAGACAGCTCCTACTGTTCAGTTTCCTGGAGTTTTGGCAGTCATTGCAGGAGAACCATAAGGAGCAGAGATAGAAGGTAAGGATTATGCCAAACTACATAGAGGGGACAGTAGTGGGTTAAATTTTAGTTTTGGGGTTGGACATGCCCTTTAAAAGCCCTGGACTGGACCTTTAGGGTGAGGCCACACTACAAGCGCGCACGCTCTCGGTGCATTAGCGCGCGTTATTTTCGCTCTTTCGCACCTATAAGGTAAATAAAGATGGTAACTGTGCTTTATAGAACATATTAAGGGTTAGTCATAAGGTAAATAAAGACCGTAACTGTGCTTTATAGACCATATTAAGGGTCAGCCATAAGGTAAATAAAGACCGTAACTGTGCTTAATAGACCATATTAAAGGGCAACTATAGTGTATAAATTCAAACTTTTAGAAACCTCATACTATTAAAGTATACTTCATCCCATCCCCCAACATGGGTTTCTCTTTTCAAGCTGTCCACCAGTTTTTTAGATATTAGACTTATAAGTTTTAAAGGGCATGTCCACCCCTTTCACTAACTTTTCCCCCAAATAATAGTTTACCTTCCCCCAGCCCAAACCTCTATAAATGATTTGTTAAAAAGTGCCCCGATAGTTACTTACCTTCCCACTATCTTCCGCCACACAGTCCTGGCCCTCTGCTTGCATAGAACTGCAAGCAGGGGGTGGAAAGGCAACCGTGTCTGTGACTGGCTGAGAGGCAGCAAATCATGGATGCGGCTGCACAGATTGCCAGAGGATAGACTTTGGAGCTGGGATGTAAGGTAAGGGTTTTTATTCACTACATAGTGGGTCCAATAGTGGGGGGAATTATAGGTTTGGGGTGGACATGCCCTTTAAAGATTCAGAGGGAGGAACTGTCAATCAAAGTGAATGACATGTATAGTCACACCCCCTCCTACTGCTGTGAATTATCATATCCACAGTCCTCCCTATGAAGTAAATTACCATATCCCTCTAACTATAAACAGTACAGATGCTGCCACTATGTGTAAAGGTTCGTACACATATGCGATCGCGGAAGATGTGCATAAACGGACAAAAAATCGTGCCACATATGGGTAATTTATAGGCCGTTCGGTCTGGGATCATTGCCCAACTGGCCGGGCGGATCTCCGAACGAGCGGCCATCTCACCCGATAAAGTTCCTATTCACAGCACGATTATAGCCGACCCGCAATTACACATGTGTATGAACCCTAAGAGTAAGCAGGACACGCGTGTACTGGCAAATCAAGGAAAAAGTTCGAAGGCGTCTCTACTAGTACTGCATTATCATTATTAATAAAGTAAATTAATCTTTAATAAACACTGAGTGAAACTCTCAGAAACTCAGTAATCAAAGAAAAAACATTTTATCCCATCTCTCCCCACACACATGTAAAAGCCATAAATGAAAGTTATATGGTAACAAACCTTGTATTATACAGAGCCTGACAGACAGATTTATGTAATTAGCAGGGCTGCATTATTGTAAACTGATTTTATTTTATTCTGTGATCATTCTAACTCAGACTGGCTACAGGTGTTTTACCTGATTAACCTGTGGCTCTCTATGTTTTCAAAATACAACTCCAACAATTCACTAACTGCCCTCTGCTATTAGAGAGTGTCTTAAGGGTAAATGGTGATGATGTAAATCAACTACACCAACAATAATTTTGTTCAAAGACAGTGAATTTGATCAGGCATTGCAACTAAACTCGGAGATAACTATATGAAATATTATTTTATACACTAAGCACCAAACAATGATAAATTAGATGTAGCAAAACAGAGAGCCACCACACTGCAACTACCAGGCACCAAAACTAGCGCATTTAGAAAGCTCAGTTAGGCACCTAACATATGATAGTTACTATGCTTGCAGAACAAACTAGCAGCTCTGCTACTAAAACAGAACTAGGGCTTGCTGAAGGCCTCTGGCTGTCTCATTGGCACACCCCCAACATATGATTGGTCAATAATACAAGAGCCAATCAGATTTAAGATTTGTTCTGGACCAATCAGATTTTGAAGGTGTGTTTATGAGACTATAAAACTTCATGAAATGCTCAGAACACCTCCGTTTCTAATCAGCAGTCAAACTAGCAGGTCTTGCCTTTTTATTTAGGTTAGAGATTTGCAAGTAAGTGGCTGGTTGTTTTGTTGGGCTGCAGCAATGAGTAATCTTTAGCTCCTAGGTTTATTGCCTATGGTGTCATTGTGTAGCAGTCCATAAAAAGAACATACATATTGATATGAATGATAAAAATAGATTTTTGTTTGCAGAACCTGAATTTGCTTTACTTTAGTCTGCAAAATTGTGAGGAAGTCTAATATATTTGTAGTTGCACTACTAGTTCCACCATTCCCTGACAAGCGCTCTCAAACAGCAAAGGGCAGTTAGGAGTTGTACATTGAAATCATGCAGCAAGGCTGTCAGAATCACTGCAGTATAAATACAATCAGGTTGTAATTAACGCAGCCCTGTTACTTACATTAATTATAAGTGACCCCAATTATGAGATGCTCTGATAACTAAATATATATCCACTAACAATTTATTGCTCTAATAACCAGAGCAGGGATGTCCAACCTGTGGCCCTCCAGATGTTTAAAAACTCACACTCCCAGTATTCCTTGGTCTCTTCTGCAATGGAGGAATGCTGGGAGTTGTAGATTTCAAATATCTGGAGGGCTGCAGTTTGGAAATTCCAGGCCCAGAGCCTTGCATAGCCAGGAAAAAAACAACTTGGATACCGCATTATACAGAAAGTAAATGATTGGATAATCCATTGGAATGGCGTCAACTAAACAGTTACTATGTTATGATACATAGTAACTCTTTAGTTGACGCCATTCCTGTGGCAGGATGCACATAAGTAAAAAAGACCTTTAAAATGCGGCAACATAAATCAAAGTTTATTGCAAGCACTTTCTGTACATTTACTTGAAGGTAAACAGGTATAAAAAGGCACCTATACTGAAAAAATTGTTATCTTTAGATTTCCAATCTGAACTATCTTCTGCTAGGTGCAGTTTTGCTATAACTGGAATGGACAGTGTTCATGCAAATCATGTAAATTGCATAATGGGAAATTCCCTCTTCCAATGCTGCCTCTTAGTGATTACTGAGCATGCTTGCCCTTATAGACATCCCAGAGGTCTGGAAGGAGGTGTCTGTTAAGATTGGGAGGAGATACTGAGCCTGAGCAAATCAATTACTGTATGCAACGACATACAAACCTCAGAGTATGTGCTACTTACATGTGTTAATTTATAGATTAAGATGAAGCAAAGTAATTTTTTTCACTATAGTGGCCCTTTCAGGGTCAGCCATAAGGTAAATAAACACCGTAACTGTGCTCTATAGACCATATTTAGGGTCAGCCATAAGGCAAATAAAAACGGTAACTGTGCTCTATAGACCATATTAAGGGTCAGCCATAAGGTTAATAGAGACGGTAACTGTGCTCTATAGACCATATTAAGGGTCAGCCATAAGGTGAATAAAGACAGTAACTGTGCTCTATAGACCATATTAAGGGTCAGCCATAAGGTGAATAAAGACAGTAACTGTGCTCTATAGACCATATTAAGGGTCAGCCATAAGGTGAATAAAGACCGTAACTGTGCTCTATAGACCATATTAAGGGTCAGCCATAAGGTAAATAAAGGCCGTAACCGTGCTTTATAGACCATAGGGTCAGCCATAAGGTAAATAAAGACGATAACTGTGTTTTATAAACCATAGGGTCAGCCATAAGGTAAATAAAGACGATAACTGTGTTTTATAAACCATAGGGTCAGCCATAAGGTAGCTCCTGGGTAGAATGTTACTCATCAATCTCGTTCCAGGTGTCCAACTGAGATGATGCCTTTCCCAGCAATCCGCCTGTACCATCAGCAGTAATAGTAATCCAGCTGGTAGTGACTCCCCGCAGTATCATTCGGAACCATTCTCACCTCACTGGTCCGACACTGCCTCTCTTCCCCCGATACGTTCCACAAACAAGCAGCTGACGAATATTCCTCTCCCCGGGTTAAAGCGTTACGAAGCCTCAGTACCTTGAAAGTCACTTCCCTCAGATGACACTTTTGAAAATCGCGCTAGAGGTGAAAGTAGCCAATCACAGCAGACGCAACCTTCCAGCTATTAGCCCAATGATTGGCTGGTTTCCGCGTGACCACGTTCAAACGCGCAGAGTAGCCCCTCCTTTTCCGGTTCACTAGACATTGTATTGGGCAGGGACCAATAATATTAAATCTATCCACAAGGTACGCTGAAAATGGACTGCAACTACAAACGTTAATAAAGCAACCACGGCAAGTTCTAGTTACAAGTGCAATGTACACGCAAAGTACTCCATAGATTCTGGGAGTTTGTCTGCACAACCATAGGTCGATAGTGAACATTTGGGGGCCGAACGGTTCAGCTGACAGTGTCCTTTACTATCCCTTTATATGGGGAAGAAATTATTGTGCTGCAAAAACCTCGTCTGGGCTGTGTCCCTGTCACCTGGCCTTGTTAATGACCATCATGGAAGGTACACTGAGTCAGCATCATAGTGTCCCTGTCACCTGGCCTTATTAATGACCGTCATAGAAGGTACACTGCGCCAGGCATCATAGTGTCCCTGTCACCTGGCCTTGTTAATGACCGTCATAGAAGGTACACTGAGCCAGGCATCATAGTGTCCCTGTCACCTGGCCTTTGTTAAGATGACCTCGTCATAGAAGGTACACTGAGCCAGCATTATAGTGTCCCTGTCACCTGGCCTTGTTAATGACCGTCATAGAAGGTATGTACGACCGAGCCGCGATCATAGTGTCCCTGTCACCTGGCCTTGTTAATGACCGTCATAGAAGGTACACGAGCCAGCATCATAGTGTCCCGGTCACCTGGCCATGTTAATGACCATCATAGAAGGTACACTGAGCCAGCATCATAGTGTCCCTGTCCCTGGCCTTGTTAATGACCATCATAGAAGGTACACTGAGCCAGAATCATAGCGCCCTTGTCACCATGGCCATGTTAATGACCTCATAGATCACCTGGCCTTGTTATGGACATCATAGAAGGTACACTGAGCCAGCTCATAGTATTTCTGTCACCTGGCCTTGTTATGACCATCATAGAAGGTACACTGAGCCAGTATCATGGTATCTCTGTCACCTGGCCTTGTTAATGACCTCATAGATGGTA
The DNA here is from genome assembly GCA_019447015.1 of Hymenochirus boettgeri. Taxonomy (NCBI): domain Eukaryota; kingdom Metazoa; phylum Chordata; class Amphibia; order Anura; family Pipidae; genus Hymenochirus; species Hymenochirus boettgeri. The sequence continues at coordinate 65,102,673 of CM033475.1, read as the reverse complement.
CACTGAAGCCATCATAGTGTCCCTGTCACCTGGCCTTGTTAATGAACATCTAGAAGGTACACTGAGCCAGCATCATAGTGTCCCTGTCTCCTGGCCTTGTTATGACCATAGAAGTACACTGAGCCATGCATCATAGTTCCCTGTCACCTGGCCTTTTAATGACCATCATAGAAGTTACACTGAGCCAGGCACATCTAGTGTCCCTGTCACCTGGCCTTGTTAATGACCATCATAGAAGGTACACTGAGCCAGGAATCATAGTGTCCCTGTCACCTGGCCTTGTTAATGACCGCCATAGAAGGTACATTGAGCCAGGCATCATAGTGTCCCTGTCACTATGATGACACTATGATGCCTGGCTCAGTATACCTTCTATGATGGTCATTAAAAAGGCCAATGACAGGGACACTATGATGCTGGCTCAGTGTACCTTCTTGATGGTCATTAACAAGGCCAGGAGACAGGGACACTATGATGACGGTCCTTCCTGACTCCATTTGGCAATCCATGGAAATTTCCGATCGCCACTTGGAGTCGGAAGGAATTTTCATAAATTTGGTGGTTTTTTTTGCCTTCCTCTGAATCAACAGTTAGGCAGGATATGAAGATATTGCTAGATGGTTGGACTGGATGGACTTATGTCTTTATTAAATCTCAAATACTATAACTATAACCTGGCCTTGTTAATGACTGTGATAGAAGGTACACTGACCAGCCTAGTAACAAAGTAACATAGTAATTAAGGTTGAATTAAGACATACTCCATCAAGTCCAACCTATTCCCCCTCTTTTTTTTTTTTTTTTTTAACCCTACCTAACAGTTGATCCAGAGGAAGGCAAAAAAAAAAAACAGCTAAAAAGGGAGAAAAAATTCCTTCCTGACTCCAAACGGCAATCGGAAAGAATCCCTGGATCAACCAGATCTATATGCATTAAACCAGTAATTCTTAATATTTTTTAGTTTTAGAAACTTATCCAGGCCTTTTAAAGCTATTCAATGAACTTCCATTACACAATCTGCTGGAAGACAGTTCCACAGTTTCACCGTTCTCACTGTAAAGAAACCTTTCTAACCTGAAGATGAAACTTCTTTCTTCCTACCTTAAAGGATGTCCACGAGTCCTCTGATATGACCTATTAGTAAACAATGCACCAGAGAGTTCATTGTATGGGCCATTAATATATTTGTATAAGGTTATCATGTCCCCACGCAAACGTCGCTTCTCCAATGTAAACAGCCCTAACTTGTCTAATCTGCCTGCATATTCAAGCCCCTCCATTCCCCTTATTATTTTAGTTGCGCTTCTCTGCCTCAATTTCCAAGATGTCCCTTTTGTATGTGGGATTCCAAAACTGCCACCGCATATTCTAAATGAGGCCTTACCAGTGCCTTGTAAAGAGGGAGAATAATATTTTTCCCTCTTGAATCTCTTCCCCTTTTATACAAGACAATATCTTGCTAGCTCTAGCCGTTGCTACCTGGCATGTTTTTCTATAGCTAAGTCTGTTATCTACACAGAATCCCCAAATCTTTTTCCATTACAGATGCACTAACACAGAGTTTATTATGGTTAGGTGGCACAGGGATTATTAAATCCCAAATGCATCACCTTACATTTATCAACATTGAATCTATCTCTGCCATTCTGCTGCCCATTTTGATAATCTATCTAGGTCTGCTTGCAGTACTTGAACATCATTGGAAGTTTCCAAAGCTCTGCATAGTTTAGTGTCATCAGCAAACACTGAGACCTTGCTTTCAATGCCCCCTTCTAAGTCATTTATAAACAGATTAAACAGAAGCGGCCCCAGTACAGAACCCTGAGGCACTCCGCTTAGAACGTTAGCCCACATAGCTGAGCTCCATTTACCACCACTCTCTGTTTGTGATCCAATAACCAGTTCTCTATCCATGGACAAATGTTTTCTTCAAGGCCAACAGTCCTCAGTTTATACATTAGTCGCCTATGTGGCACAGTATCAAAAGCTTTCGCAAAATCCAAATATACCACATACACTGCTGTGCCTGAATCTAACTTCTTACTCACTCTTCATAAAAACCAATTAAATTTGTCTGGCATGATCTATTTCTCATAAATCCATGCTGACTACTACTAATATTTGATGTTACTTACCTATGGTCTTCGTCTAAAATATCTGAATTCTCTCATGTATGGAAAGTGGATTCTTGTTCACATGACACCATCTATCTTGTTCCTTCCCATCTTTAAGAGAATCAATTAGCAGTCTTCCTCATTAGTCTAATGAGATTTTCTATGATGTCTAGCAAAATTGGTACTTGAACCCCCAGAGATTTCTTCCACTTCTGCTTCACCCTCAGAAGATTCTGATTAGAAGTTCATGCTGATTTGAACGACTGGACTTTGCTTAGTAGAAACGGTACAAAACCGGTTCTTAATAACACTCTGTGTTACGGATTCCACTAGGCTGGATTGATCCTGACCGGGAATGGAAATTTTAACCAGGCAGGAGGCACAGATTTTCTACCTAAGGAGGATTGTTGCACATAGTACAATCTCTTCTACTCTTGTGAATCACTTGCTCCTCATTCTCCCTATGACTATGATCTCTGAATCACTCATAATCTGATGAACATGCAAACTCCCAACCATGTGGATAGGAATAAAAAAACCTCTTCATACTGCTCACCCCCTTGAAGTGATCTGATTTGCTGTTAGAAGACATGAGGTACTGATAAATGAAACAAAAGTATCATAGCCAACTACACAAATAGGCATAAAAATATACCCACAGCTACAGAGCAATGGCACTTGAAATAGGACCAAATAGTAGCACAAAACACAGGTCTCTGGAACAGCATAGACAACTACAGGAGTTGGGAGAAAAAGGATGCCAAACTCACCTTTTTAAAAGTCCCGCCAGAGACCCGTAAAGTAATGCACATACCTTAGATAGCATTCGTGCAGCCGCCTGAACACCTCACAAGAGTTGGGAGGTACAGTCCGGACCTCTGCCAAAGATAAGCAGTATGGCAGGGCTTCAGTGCAGAGACATACACCGGAAATCCACTGTTTGATTCTGAGTTGAGCTGAGAACAAAAAAGACAACGTGTGGGGGATGTAGCCCTAATTTATATATAATGAAATATATAAACCATTGATCTACTGATGGTTTCCAAAATGCCTACAGTAAAAGGGCCATTTTATGTGTTTGAGGGCCATTTTATGTGTGCCCCCAATCCTCCCTGGGAGAGAGACCGTACTTACCAAGGAAAATTTCCATTTGGACTGACTGCCCATGATGCTGATGGTTTGTCAATATCACCATCAATTAGCGGTACCATAAAGGGCATGATCCACCCCCAAAACTAAAATTCCCACATTTGCTGAGCACATTCCTAATTGTAAATGGCACGCTTTTGCTGGTAAGTGGTTTTTAGGTGTGGCTGAAACAAGGTGTAGATTCCTAACACTGGGAGGCTGAGAGGTCCCAAAACATTTCAGCCTCTTACCTTTCCTCTAAGAGGTTTCTTGCCTTAATGGGGTGAACCCAGATAACCCCTCTCCCCCTTTCATATATTGTAGGATACCTCCCTAACCTTAAACCCTAGTGTTAGAACTTTAAATCTGCACAGAAATAGACTTACCAACCTCGTTCCCATGGCTCCCTCTTCTGATAGGCAGCCTCGTCTGTGATTGGCTGCCATTCCATTCCCAAAAGTAGCAGTAGAGGCAGAGGCCAAGGGAACAAAGGTGGGTAATTCTATGTCTGGGCAGATTTTAAAGGTATAACCCTATCATTCACTAATATTAATAATAACGTGGAGCTGGATTGATCGCTTCATTCCTTCAGATAAGAACACTGGCATTGCACTTGGCTGTTGCAAGATCGAGTTCACTTCGTCTCAAGAGATCCTTCTCAACTAAAACTACCCTGGTAGTCCAGTGGAGGTACTGAACTGCGATCAGCTGTTCTAATAGTTGGCCATCAGGTTTGCACAATTTTTGGAGGAATTTTGTCCCAGATCCTCTCCAAGTCAGTAAAGTTTCATGGCTGATGATTGGAAACTCGAACCTTCAGCTCCCTCCACAAGATTTTCTACAGGATTAGGTCTGAAAGGTATGAAACTATCTTCCATTGGATGTGGTGATTTAATGACCGTCATAGAAGGTACACTGAGCCAGCATCATAGTGTCCCGGTCACCTGGCCATGTTAATGACCATCATAGAAGGTACACTGAGCCAGCATCATAGTGTCCCTGTCACCTGGCCTTGTTAATGACCATCATAGAAGGTACACTGAGCCAGAATCATAGCGCCCTTGTCACCTGGCCATGTTAATGACCATCATAGATCACCTGGCCTTGTTAATGGACATCATAGAAGGTACACTGAGCCAGCATCATAGTATTTCTGTCACCTGGCCTTGTTAATGACCATCATAGAAGGTACACTGAGCCAGCATCATAGTGTCCCTGTCACCTGGCCTTGTTAATGAACATCATAGAAGGTACACTGAGCCAGCATCATAGTGTCCCTGTCTCCTGGCCTTGTTAGTGACCATCATAGAAGGTACACTGAGCCATGCATCATAGTGTCCCTGTCACCTGGCCTTTTTAATGACCATCATAGAAGTTACACTGAGCCAGGCATCATAGTGTCCCTGTCACCTGGCCTTGTTAATGACCATCATAGAAGGTACACTGAGCCAGGAATCATAGTGTCCCTGTCACCTGGCCTTGTTAATGACCGCCATAGAAGGTACATTGAGCCAGGCATCATAGTGTCCCTGTCACTATGATGACACTATGATGCCTGGCTCAGTATACCTTCTATGATGGTCATTAAAAAGGCCAGATGACAGGGACACTATGATGCATGGCTCAGTGTACCTTCTATGATGGTCATTAACAAGGCCAGGAGACAGGGACACTATGATGACGGTCCTTCCTGACTCCATTTGGCAATCCATGGAAATTTCCGATCGCCACTTGGAGTCAGGAAGGAATTTTCATAAATTTGGTGGGTTTTTTTTGCCTTCCTCTGAATCAACAGTTAGGCAGGATATGAAGATATTGCTAGATGGGTTGGACTGGATGGACTTATGTCTTTATTAAATCTCAAATACTATAACTATAACCTGGCCTTGTTAATGACTGTGATAGAAGGTACACTGAGCCAGCCTAGTAACAAAGTAACATAGTAATTAAGGTTGAATTAAGACATACGTCCATCAAGTCCAACCTATTCACCCTCTTTTTTTTTTTTTTTTTTTTAACCCTACCTAACAGTTGATCCAGAGGAAGGCAAAAAAAAAAAACAGCTAAAAAGGGAGAAAAAATTCCTTCCTGACTCCAAACGGCAATCGGAAAGTATCCCTGGATCAACCAGATCTATATGCATTAATACCAGTAATTCTTAATATTTTTTAGTTTTAGAAACTTATCCAGGCCTTTTTTAAAGCTATTCAATGAACTTGCCATTACCACATCTGCTGGAAGACAGTTCCACAGTTTCACCGTTCTCACTGTAAAGAAACCTTTCTTAACCTGAAGATGAAACTTCTTTTCTTCCTACCTTAAAGGATGTCCACGAGTCCTCTGATATGACCTATTAGTAAACAATGCACCAGAGAGTTCATTGTATGGGCCATTAATATATTTGTATAAGGTTATCATGTCCCCACGCAAACGTCGCTTCTCCAATGTAAACAGCCCTAACTTGTCTAATCTGCCTGCATATTCAAGCCCCTCCATTCCCCTTATTATTTTAGTTGCGCTTCTCTGCCTCAATTTCCAAGATGTCCCTTTTGTATGTGGGATTCCAAAACTGCACCGCATATTCTAAATGAGGCCTTACCAGTGCCTTGTAAAGAGGGAGAATAATATTTTTCCCTCTTGAATCTCTTCCCCTTTTTATACAAGACAATATCTTGCTAGCTCTAGCCGTTGCTACCTGGCATTGTTTGCTATAGCTAAGTCTGTTATCTACCAGAATCCCCAAATCTTTTTCCATTACAGATGCACTTAACACAGAGTTATTATGGTGTAGGTGGCACAGGGATTATTAAATCCCAAATGCATCACCTTACATTTATCAACATTGAATCTCATCTGCCATTCTGCTGCCCATTTTGATAATCTATCTAGGTCTGCTTGCAGTACTTGAACATCATTGGAAGTTTCCAAAGCTCTGCATAGTTTAGTGTCATCAGCAAACACTGAGACCTTGCTTTCAATGCCCCCTTCTAAGTCATTTATAAACAGATTAAACAGAAGCGGCCCCAGTACAGAACCCTGAGGCACTCCGCTTAGAACGTTAGCCCACATAGCTGTAGCTCCATTTACCACCACTCTCTGTTTGTGATCCAATAACCAGTTCTCTATCCATGGACAAATGTTTTCTTCAAGGCCAACAGTCCTCAGTTTATACATTAGTCGCCTATGTGGCACAGTATCAAAAGCTTTCGCAAAATCCAAATATACCACATACACTGCTGTGCCTGAATCTAACTTCTTACTCACTTCTTCATAAAAACCAATTAAATTTGTCTGGCATGATCTATTTCTCATAAATCCATGCTGACTACTACTAATAAAATTTGATGTTATACTTACCTATGGTCTTCGTCTGAAAATATTCTGAATTCTCTCATGTATGGAAAGTGGATTCTTGTTCATCATGACACCATCTATCTTGTTCCTTCCCATCTTTAAGAGAATCAATTAGCAGTCTTCCTCATTAGTCTAATGAGATTTTCTATGATGTCTAGCAAAATTGGTACTTGAACCCCCAGAGATTTCTTCCACTTCTGCTTCACCCTCAGAGAGATTCTGATTAGAAGTTCATGGCTGATTTGAACGACTCTGACTTTGCTTAGTGAGAAACGGTACAAAACCGGTTCTTAATAACACTCTGTGTTACGGATTCCACTAGGCTGGATTGATCCTGACCGGGAATGGAAAATTTTAAAACCAGGCAGGAGGCACAGATTTTCTTACCTTAAGGAGGATTGTTGCACATAGTACAATCTCTTCTACTCTTGTGAATCACTTGCTCCTCATTCTCCCTATGACTATGATCTCTGAATCACTCATAATCTGATTGAACATGCAAACACTCCCAACCATGTGGATAGGAATAAAAAAACCTCTCATACTGCTCACCCCCTTGAAGTGGATCTGGATTTGCTGTTAGAAGACATGAGGTACTGAATAAATTGAAACAAAAAAGTATCATAAGCCAACTACACAAATAGGCATAAAAATATACCCACAGCTACAGAGCAATGGCACTTGAAATAGGACCAAATAGTAGCACAAAAACACAGGTCTCTGGAACAGCATAGACAACTACAGGAGTTGGGAGAAAAAGGATGCCAAACTCACCTTTTTAAAAGTCCCGCCAGAGACCCGTAAAGTAATGCACATACCTTAGATAGCATTCGTGCAGCCGCCTGAACACCTCACAAGAGTTGGGAGGTACAGTCCGGACCTCTGCCAAAGATAAGCAGTATGGCAGGGCTTCAGTGACAGAGACATACACCGGAAATCCACTGTTTGATTCTGAGTTGAGCTGAGAACAAAAAAGACAACGTGTGGGGGATGTAGCCCTAATTTATAATATTAATGAAAATATATAAACCATTGATCTACTGATGGTTTCCAAAATGCCTACAGTAAAAGGGCCATTTATTGTGTTTGAGGGCCATTTTATGTGTGCCCCCAATCCTCCCCTGGGGAGAGAGACCGTACTTACCAAGGGAAAATTTCCATTTGGACTGACTGCCCATGATGCTGATGGTTTGTCAATATCACCATCAATTAGCGGTACCATAAAGGGCATGTCCACCCCCCAAAACTAAAATTCCCACATTTGCTGAGCACATTCCTAATTGTAAAATGGCACGCTTTTGCTGGTAAGTGGTTTTTAGGTGTGGCTGAAACAAGGTGTAGATTCCTAACACTGGGAGGCTGAGAGGTCCCAAAACATTTCAGCCTCTTACCTTTCCTCTAAGAGGTTTCTTGCCTTAATCTGGGTGAACCCAGATAACCCCTCTCCCCCTTTCATATATTGTAGGATACCTCCCTAACCTTAAACCCTAGTGTTAGAACTTTAAATCTGCACAGAAATAGACTTACCAGACCTCGTTCCCATGGCTCCCTCTTCTGATAGGCAGCCTCGTCTGTGATTGGCTGCCATTCCATTCCCAAAAGTAGCAGTAGAGGCAGAGGCCAAGGGAACAAAGGTGGGTAAGTCTATGTCTGGGCAGATTTTAAAGGTATAACCCTATCATTCACTAATATTAATAATAACGTGGAGCTGGATTGATCGCTTCATTCCTTCAGATAAGAACACTTGCATTGCACTTTGCTGTGCTAAGATCGAGTTCACTTCGTCTCAAAGAGATCCGTTCTCAACTAAAACTACCCTGGTAGTCCAGTGGAGGTACTGAACTGCGATCAGCTGTTATCTAATAGTTGGCCATCAGGTTTGCACAATTTTTAGGAGGAATTTTGTCCCAGATCCTCTCCAAGTCAGTAAAGTTTCATGGCTGATGATTGGAAACTCGAACCTTCAGCTCCCTCCACAGATTTTCTACAGGATTAAGGTCTGAAAGGTATGAAACTATCTTCCATTGGATGTGGTGATGGCAGGTTTATTGGATAGTTTCAAAAAGAAGCTGGATGCCTTTCTAAAAACAAAGAATGTTGCATGTTACTGGTATTGATACATAAAGTTGGAGTTGATCCAGGGATATTTCCTATTGCCACTTGGAGCAAGTAAGGAATTTGCTGGTTGATAGTAGATTAAATATTATTTTCACACATTATGATGCACATCGATCTCTGAATTTATACACTGGGGGTTTTTTTTGTTATTATTCCATCTTCTGCAGCTATAATAAACCTAACATTGCATCCAGTAGCGTAGGAATCATTTATAATAAATGAGCAAAGTAACCCTTTATTTAGAAATGAGTATCATAATATCTCAGTAAGGTCACACCACCACTTAGGGCAGGGTTATTTGTTTTTCCTTGCTACCTCATCTGCTCATCCATTCTTTTACCACAGTGAAGCATTACCAGCAGTTTTCTGGTATGTTCATGAGTGACAAAGTGGCCACAAGAGGTCACTAAATGGCTACTTAAATAAATGTATGTTAAAAAATAAGAGTACTGTGATTCTTTTTCTATGGACTAACAGTTTATTTAGTTGACAAGCTTTCGAGGACTAAACCCTCTTCATTAGGTCAGAACAGTACTGATTTTAACAAAGGTTTAACAGAAAGTAAAACGCCAGTTCCAAAAGATAATAAAATAAGCTCAACAACAAGGGAGGAGAGGGAATAAAAACAAAAAACACTAGTTAAAAGCAAAAGGTGCCAAGGAAAGTGTAGAGGGCAATAAAATGAGAGGAGAGATAACAGAATACAGTGGCAAGCACAGGTTTTCCAGGGGGGGATTCCTAAATGGGTCACCACTGAACAAGCAAGACAAGAGATGATCAATGCACATTCCTGGGCCCTATATATCATAATATCTATGCTAGTGCAAACAGTAAAAACTGGGGGATTACTGGTGCCTGGAATCCCCCTTTCTGTCTGCTCAGTGCTGTCTGCTATTCTGCTTCTCCTGGTGTACATAGATTGTTACATAGATTGTTACATTATTAATTGAGTTGAGTGAGAAGCAGCATTTGTATGTTTCAAAAATGTATTTAGTCTGCCCTGTGATTGACAGCAGCATAGAGACCTGTATCAATATGACCCAAGGTAAATTGTTAGGACCTTCCATTCTGGGGAAGGCTGTGAAAAATGGTGCCTAGTGCACAACCAACTAAATTGCTTACATTTTACTTTACAATTGAATTGCGACTTAAAAAGCCTGCCCTTAAATTAAAGCAATTACAGGGTTATTCAATAAAAGTTCTTATCGTTTAAAATAGTGCTAATTTTGCCCCAACCAATCAGATTTTAGCTTTCAAATGTTAAAAAAGATCTGATTGGTTGGGGCAAAATTAGCACCATTTTAAACGATAATAACTTTTATTGATTCTCCCTGTTAGTTCAATAACTTGACCAAATTATTTTAAGCCCAGCAACCACATCACGGTTTGCTTTATTCTACTGGGTCCTAACCTTTAACCTTTAGTAAGTTTTTACCTTAATTGAGACGTAATTCTCAAACTTTATCTTTATAACAGTCTCTTATGGTAAAGTAAAATGTAAGCAAATTAGTTGGATGTGCACTAGGCTTCTATTGTTTGTATATATTAAATTATTTGGTCTCTAGTTGCACTGTGTGGATGTATACTATCCCATCTTTTGTATGTGAAAAATGGTGTCCTACAGGGAAACAGTTTCTATCCTCGTCATGGTGGGTGATGCAACTTCTGTGGGAATTCATCCTCTTTTGCAGTTTTTGGCCAGTTTCTCCAATATATATTGCATTCTCATATTTGTTGCATTTGAGGATAGGAACTGTTTCCCTGTAGGACACCATTTTTCACAGCCTGGACACACCATGAAAATCATCCAGGTCCAAATCTTAGAGGGACATTTTAACAACACTCAGGAAAGAAAAGCATTGGAAGCTAAAATTATCTTATTATTTGACTCTAAAAACAATGGTCTGGACATGGGATTCCTTTCACATTATGAATAACTGATTTTCAACATTCTAGCTTCCCCTTACCAGTTTTTATTTTTATTTTTTCTGTTCCTTTTTTTTCTCTTCTCCCTTCCCTCCCCTCTTCCTACCCTGTCCTATTCTCATTACCACATATCTCTCCTTTCATTTTATTGCCCTCTACACTTTCCTGGGTACCTTTTGCTCTTTCCTTTTTTTTTTGTCTCCCCCCTTGTTGTTTTCCTTACCGTATCTTATTGTCTTTTGGAACTGGCTTTTTACTTTGTTAAACCTTTGTTATAATCAGTATTGCCCTGACCTGATGAAGAGGGTTTATCCCCCGAAAGCTTTTCTACTAAATAAACTGTTAGTCCATAGAAAAAGTATCACAGTACTCTTATTTTTTACATCTATATATTGGACTAATATGGCACTACAATAATTTTCTGTAAATAAATGTAATGACTTTTTGGTAGGCAATAAAAAACATTTATATACACAGGTTCCATCTATCCTGGACACTGTGTAAGCACCAATAAAAATATAAGAAAAATAATAGTGGATCAAAACTTTTCACATTATAGTTGGATTAAGATTTAAAGTGGCCCTTGTTAGTATATTCATATGTGGACCCCTTATCTGTCTTCATAGTCTGCTCATTTAGAATATCTTTAACAAACAAAGATTAGAGCACTAATTAAAACTTGATGCATATCTGCATCAATTTACAGTAGGTGGATTTTGATAGAACTTGATTCAAATTTTCCAACCTTTTGCTTCAAAGGGCCGGTATGTGGGTAGAATCCATTCATACTAAGCCGGACTGCCCAGCAATTTCTCTGGACCACACATGATCACCCAAGCCCAGCCTATACCTTAACAAAGCTGACGGGCCGTAATTATCATCTGGGCTATCTGAGATTTTAGTTTTTAAGTGGAAAAAAACCTGATGGCATAAAAAATACTTTCTGTATATGTATACAAATGATAAATTCATCCATAATCCGTAAACTCTCCATTACAGTATAATTACGAGTATTATTATTATAAGCAATTTTTTAATTTTTTTTTCATTGGAGGAACAGTTGGCTTTTCACACTTATTCTGAGTCTTGGCTATGCTCCTACCAGTTTAAAATTATGACTGTGTTATGGACCCCTGTAGAAAATAATCATAAAATATTTGGTTAGACATGTCACTTAAGCTGGGTACACACAGCAACGATAAATGACAATACCCTTGGATCCGATGATATCAATGCTTGATCGTAAAGGTTCGTACACACATGCGATCGCGGGTCCCGACCCACGACGCGCGATGTGTACGACGTTCGTTTCGGACGATAATCGGCCTGTGTGTGGGCCGTTTATTGCCTGTAACAGACGTTTGGTCGGGGAACACCAAATGACCGACTTGGCGGATCTCCGAATGACCGTCCGTTTCGGTCGATAACGTGTGTACGAACCTTTACTGTATGTAGTGCATTTTCTGAATGATTGCGACTGTCGGCCTTGCAGTCATTAAGAAAAAAAAACAAATTTCCCTCGCCCGTCTCCCTGTATTAAAGTATAGGGGAGTCGGCCATGGTCATGGGAAACATTCAGCCATGAAAGGTCTCCCTATACTGTGTATATACTGTGTATAGGGAGAACGCTTGGGACTGTGGGTACCCTGATCTTTGAAAAATGACAGACAGGATCTTGCAGATCCCGTCTGTCATCTTTCAAACATCTTTGATGTGTGTACCCTACTTAAGTCTCAACACAAGGACAATATTAATGAGGCACAAGATCTCAAGTAAATATAATAGACAAAAAATGGCGCAAATAAGCCAGGTGCTGATAATGCAAAACAAATAGTAATCTAAAAAACAGAGAAAAGAGCATACCGCACTCAGGAATTACTACATAAGAGTAATAATAAAAGACCCTTTATTAGGACCATAAAGGTCAAAAATGGGGTACACAGATACAGGACATATATGAAGTTAAAATAGTATTAAAAACCACAAAACCTACAGGAATCCCACTCAATAAACTTGTAAAGTGAAAAATAGTAAAGTGAACAGTGCATAATATAGGCCCTCACCACACAGTATCTGTCAGTCAGGAACCAGTCTCAATACAGTGTAGACTTATCTGTCCAGAAATGCTGCAGACACAGTCAGGGGGTCCATGACTAGAGAGAGCTCATACACGAGGGGGACACCAGCTAGCCAACCGCAGAGGTGAACGCCGAATGCGTTTCGTCTGAAGAACGGACTTTCTCAACAGCGTAATGCAACCCAAAGCACCACCACCCTAAATAGGCCCCACGCGCACAAAATGCACGTCATGCGGTATGCGCGTCATCACGTGCATACGTAATGACGTAGCAAACGTGATGACGAGACAACGTAGAGGCGTGATGACGCAGTAACGAGCAGTGCGTACTGCAGACACAACGTACTGGAGGTACGATACCACGAAGAGATGGTGAAAAGGGGGAGAAAGAAGGAAATGGGCAGTGCGGGAGTCAATGGTCATAGCAATATGGTGGCTGGTAGCGAACACACAAATACAAGTAATAATGAATAATAAATAAAATAATACAAATAATAAACGATCTACAAATATTTAGATAGTGTTAAGTAATAGGCTGACAGGAAATGCATGTGACAATGGTGGACCGCACTAAGGATAAATATGTCAATAGCGAATAATATCTCCAAATGTTCAAGTCCATACAAAAACTGAAATGTAGATATCCAACGGATCCACGTTAGTGGAAAGTATCCAATGTATAGGGACATCCACATAATGTCATTCAGATAAGTGTTGATGAATGTACAGCTGGTGAGGGATAAGTAAGTGCTGCAAACGGTAAGTTGCAAATTCAAAGAAGACAATCCATTCAAATACTGAATGATCCATGGTGGGAGCAACAGGCTATATATAGGTTGATATAACCTGCGTCAGGTAAGGAAATGAACACATAGTCTCCGATGACCAAAGCAACAGTGAATCCATGATCTATAGTATCAGATGAAAAAATGGCTGAAGGTAAGTATAAGTTTTGAAATTTGAACTGGAAGGTAAACAGATTGTAGATGCGAAGTGGGGCCCCACTCCATAGATATATTCCTCCAGCGAATCCTGATGTACAATGTTAGGAGAATCCTCACAGTGTGGATGTATACCTCTTTGATGAGGAGAGTCCACTGAACTATAAATAGGGATGTCAAACACAAATAGTAATTCAGGATACTATCAGAAGATCACAAAAGGAGTAAAGTCCAGCATTTCATTAAGACCTCCTGGATGAGGTCTTAAGGGAATATATCCAGCGGCTTTCTCTACAGCCACCCCGAAGTGTCAAGTTCACTTTTTCGAGACAAAAATCTGGAGGTCTCTGTAGGACCCCCCATGTGTCGTTAGGAAGTGAGCACAACAGAGGTCAGTGTTTTTACCGTCAAGTCTATTGCGGTCAGCCAGTCTGATGTCCGACAAGTGTGGCCAGTCTCTGTTTTATCATTTGTTTGGTTTTGCCTATATATAGAAGTGAACAGTTGCGCGTATAGCATATATAACCCCTTCAGTCCTGCAGTTGAAGTATTGTGTCAATTTGTAACATTTGATACCCCTAGAGTCTCGTATCTCAGTGTTCTTAGACATAAACTGGCAGTACAGCATCGCCCACACGGGTAGGTCCCATTCAAGGAAACACCTACAGTTTCTCAGATGTCTTTCTGGTATATTAGCTGTTGTTAAGCATGTCAGCAAGACTACAACATTTCGGGCGGTCATAGATGGCCTGTCTGTAGATATCTGCCAACAATGGAGTCATTTTTAATCACATGCAAGATTTGGCCAATGCCCTATTGAGTCCATCCCATTCTCTGCCATATGTTTGATGTAACGAATAAACCCTACGCTGGAGTTAGGTCTCCTAGGTTAAGGAGATCCGCTTGAGTAAGATGGGCACCCTGTGGTGTTTCCTGATCTATCAATCTCCTAGGGTAACCTCTGTTACAAAATCTCTGGCGGAGTTCCTGGGATGCAGTACAGAAGTCGGCGTACAGGGTGCAGTTCCTATGAATCTGAGAAACTGTCCCCTAGGTATCGAACTTCTCAGAGCAGAGGGTGGGCACTAGTGTAAGAAGTAGTGAGTTACTGGCAGTCGGTTTTCGGAACAATGATGTGATGAGTCTTATCATTATGTACAGAAATCCGAACGTCCAGAAACTCGACACTGATCGTGGACATAGTATTGTAAGAAAGATGTTCGAGGAGTTATGATTTAATATTTTATAAAATCACACAGAAGTTCCTTGGTACCGCTCCATACAAAAAAGATGTCGTCTATGTTGCGGTACCATACTTCCACAAAGGCAGTGAACAGAAGAAGATCTTCTGTAAAGACACCTCCCTCTCCCACCAACCAAGAAACAGGTTGGCATATGAGGGAGCGCATCGTGCACCCATCGCGGTGACTCTCTGTTGCAGGTAATAGGCACGTCAAACAGGAAAAAGTTATGTCTGAGAATAAAATCTAGTAAGCAGAGTATGAATTTGTGTCTGCCAGTAAGGCTTTTGTCCTCTGTATGTAAAATACCCCACTGCTGTAACCCCCTCAGTGTGCTCAATGAAGTATAAAGGGATTCCACTCACAAGTGACCAAGAAGCTACCATGAGGAATAAGTATCCCCTGGAGCTTACATATAAGGTCATTGGTGTCCCGTATGTATGAATCAAGTGAGGTAACGTGTGATTGTAAGTGATGGTCTACAAATACACATGGGTTCTCATTGAGACTACCCATACCAGAAATTATGGGCCTACCTGGAGGATTGGACGTGCTTTTGTTAATCTTGGGTAGAAGATACAGAGTGGGAGTCACTGGAAAATCAACTTGTAAAAAACGAGCCTCTTTATCGGTAATAATCAATCCGGCACATACAGTTTTTTGCGAAAGAATTCTGTGGGGTCAGAAGGCAATAATCTATAGTTATTTTTGTTAGACAATTGACGTGCAGCCTCATCCTATATAATTCGTCAGGCCAGATTACTATATTCCCACCCTGTCAGCAGGTTTAATCACCACATCATTCCAAGACTGAATATCTTTAAGTGCCAGCCACTCAGACTTGAAAGATTATAAGTGGGTTGACCGTGCAGACATTTTTTCAATCTCCAGCAAAGTGTTTGTATTTAAAACGTTGATGTTCGTAGTAAGACGGGGGGGGCAAAAGTGGATTTTGTTTAAACTTACTGCTAGATCAGATGGTTCATCCTGGTCAAGGAGGGAGTATAATGTTTGCAGATTACCATCATAGTCTGAGTGAAAATAGGCCTTCAACGCCAACTACCTACAGAATAAATACAGATCTTTAAAGGGTATGTCCACCCTTAGAACTCACTTTTAACATGCTGTTCCCCCTGGTCCCCCAGCCCCAACCGCTATTTTTTTTTTCAGAAAGCCCCCCAAACTCTTACTACCTCCCCTCGTTCCTCCGCCGCACTGCCGCCCTCTGCTTGCGAGAATGCAAGCAAGGGGCGGGACCGGCAGTCGCGCTGTGATTGGCTGAGCGGCAGCCAATCACGGACGCGGCTGCCGGTCATTCAGTGCAGCGGAGAAAGCGGAGAGGTAAGTAAGAGTTTGGGGAGCTTTTGAAAAAAAAAATCGGTTGGGGCTGGGGGACATGGGGTAGCAGCATATTAAGGGGGATTGACGCTAGGGGGAGGGATAGTAGAATGGGAGGGGGAGGGAGGGGGGAGAGGACTGCAGTGCGCATGGCAATATCTACCGGGGCAAGATAGCAGGCAGAGCCCTGCTATCCTCCTGGTGGTAGTTTTGGGACTTGGGGGGGGGGTCTACAGGAGAACCTTATGGACTGGGATGTGAGGTAAGGATTAAACTACACTACATGGTGGGGCCAGTAGTTGGGGGGATTATAGTTTTGGGGGTGGACATGCCCTTTAATAGCCGTGAATTTGTCAACCGCACGATCTGGACAGAATGAAAGGCCGCGAAAGAGCACTTGCCTTTGTGTGTCCGTAAGTATCCTTGTGGATAAGTTAATTATTTGAAGTTGATCTGTGGGTTGTCCAACATTCTTGGTGATATTATTGGGTATTAGGCTGGGCGGCTGTACGTGAGATGTGTTTGTACCCAAATGTTTCATCATTTGGGTACAATGATGAAA
Organism: Hymenochirus boettgeri; assembly: GCA_019447015.1. Taxonomy (NCBI): domain Eukaryota; kingdom Metazoa; phylum Chordata; class Amphibia; order Anura; family Pipidae; genus Hymenochirus; species Hymenochirus boettgeri. Next base: position 65,085,874 of record CM033475.1, on the reverse strand, counting down.
TGATCATCTGTTTTTTCTTTCCCTTGCCCCTCCGTTCGAAGCCTTCGGGGCGACAGGTCTAAAAAAGAGCTACCTTCACTGTCAGAGTTATCAGTATGTGCGGATGTATTGCGTTTAGTGGAGCCCCTTCGTTTGGGGTAGAATTACGTTTACTGGTAGAGGAGCGATATTGGGAATTTCTGGTGTTAAATTTGGAATTGCCCTTATGGTTCCAATTAAAAACCAATCCAGATTGATAGTCTTTTTGGTTTCTAATTAGTTTGGACTTTTATTTTTTATAATTCACTCTCCAGTTGTTCTAAATCTTTCTTAAGTTTTTTGTCAAAATGATCAAACTCAGTCTCGATAATTGGCTGTTCAAAGCAGCATTCTGGATGGAGATATTATTTTTAATTTCCACCAGACGTTCTTTGTCAAGGCAATAAGAAGTGCAATCTGCTTAAGTGCACTATCAGTCAAGATATTTTCCCACTCTTTTTTAAAATTCTCTGTGGGCTCCCAGGAGGGGACAACCCGACTACGCAGGCCTCTAGGAATAATCATCAAAGTTATATTTTCTCCAAACTATTTATGTTCCACCATAATCGTGCATATTTAAAATGTAAGGTACGTAGATTTGGACACACATCCAAATTAACATTAACAATAGTAGTTCCAATCTCAGTGGAATCATTGAATAAACTATCTAAACATTTGAGTCTGTCCCTATCTAGGGACCCCATCACATGTCATAATGGGTTCAAATAGGTAGTGTGATACTTAAGTCTATAATAGATTATATGTCTCTATACATATCTGTTGTATTCGGAGGTGAGTCAGACCACTCAGTTGTTTTTTGCCTCTTTGGTAGACTGAGCCCAACTAATTTTCTGACAATCTTATCTGTGGCTGCACAGATAGTGGCACAAGGTGTGTAGTTTGATTAATTTCTTCCTGACAAGAGTTTCGATTAAGAAGAACTATTCCAGCAGCACCATCATGCAGCCATGTAAAATGTATGGACTGCCTAACAATGTGTCCTATCTGTTCAATACTTCAAATGCTCATACTGTGTTAATGCATGTAATAGGACCACTTTGAGCTAGTACACATGGCTGATGTTTATGGTCCAATCCATCCCTGGTCCAAAATTGATTGGCTCAGCCAGATTGTTCCCAACACATTTTTCTGGCAGAATCATTAATTTTTAAATTAAATCTTTAAATTACGGCCCTATTTCGAGTCTTTGCAATAAAGGAGAACTATAGTGTGTATAAAGTTTGTTTTTTGTTTTAAAAAAAAATGAAAAGTACTTGAGACAGGGATATAGGACTGGTAATTCCTACCTCCCAATATTGTTTCTGTGAGGAGCACAAAACTGGTTTTGCCAGTATTCCTCCTGGCTTCAGCACTATCTTTAATACAGGAATAGTCCTGGACTTGCCTGGTAAATGAAAACTGTTCGTGCTGTAGCTTCTCAACGAGACAATATTGTGAGGTAGGAATAATCGATCCGACCTCCCTACCCCAGGTACTTTCCACTTAAAAAGTTTACTTTTAGAGTATAGCTATCCTTTCAGTTCTCCGTTTATTTTGAATTAAAGTCTGATCTACATTTGCTTTACAGACCTTTCTTTCATTGTACTCACTGTACTTTTTGTGGTCTTGGTAAAGTTACTTAATGATGTAAATATAGCCTTACATAAAGTATGTTTGATTAACAAGTCAGTTGACTTGTCTGACGACTTTATGTTCAATTCTTTACTGATTAACAATACATGCTCATGCTTGTAAATGTAAACATAAATAAATCAAAATGTCTCAAAATATGTTCAGGAACTACTTAGATCATGAACACAATATTTTTGGTTAATCAATTGCTTGTTTCAATGCAAAAAAATAGCCCCCCAACCAAATATATCGTAGAATACATACTAGGCAAAGAAGGAAGAAACTTTTTATTGTGTTTTTTTATATACATATATTTTTATATACTGTAAGACAATTATATGGATGAATTTATTTAAAGGGACAGTTCAGTGGGAATGATCAATATTTGTTAAATTGTTAGTTTGTGTAATGACTTCTTAGTTATTCTACATATTCTCTCCCATTTTGAAAAATCAGTTGATTTCATACCCTTTGCTGTTCTCTGCTGTTGACATTAGTGAGCTGACATTTCAGGTTTGAACGGTCCTTCTTCTTCCCAGGATGCACCATTTCCTTGGAATGTTCCTAACAGTTATTTCTACTGATTGGCTGTTGGATGGGTCAAAGATGCTCAGATCTCTACTGAGCAACTGAATCAACCCAGGCGCTGGGTCAAGGGCAAGACCATAAGGGTCTCTACTAGGGGTCCTGCAAACAGGAAGTCAATATTTCGGTTGCAGTTATTTATACACAGACAAAATGCTGAATTGGCAGATTAGGTCATTGGGATGAAAAAATACTGCTCTTTTTTTCTGAAAAGCATATGTATTTGTACTGAACTTCCCCTTTAAGGAAAATCAACACCCCATAAAAACACAGTTTATCATCCAAACTAGATGATTATTGATTATACTTTAGTTTCAGGTGAACTCTTAGGCTGAGGACACACTGCAACGCACAAAATCGTGCACGCTATCGCGAGTGTTATTGCACGCACTATTTCTTTGCGTTTGTGCGTGTTGTTTCGCATTTCGCTATTTTTAAAGAGAAAACGCATGCATTCGCGTGAAAAAATGCTTGAATGCAAAACGCGAATGGACGCGCAATGGCATACGCAAAGGAAATCACAGGAATGTTCAAGTTCCCACGATTTCCATGTTAGCAAAAATCGTGGGCACCATCGCAAGCGAAAACGCGCACGCAAAAGCGTGAAAAACGCGCTAGTGTGGCCTAACCCTTACAGTTATTTGTAAAGCAAAATCAATAAAGTAGTTCCCACTTATTATTATTTTTCTATTTAGCCCTAATTACATCTGTCTATGTATGTTTTTAGGACATGAAAATATTCTTTATTAGTAGATTTAGAAAGTACTAGTTTATCAACACCATTCTCCATAACAAACCAGTGTGTGCTCTATTATTGCTACAGACACACTTAATACCTACAAAAGTGGGGGGGAAAACTAAAGAAGCCATTAAATGCACAAATGGCTCAGTCTGTTAGCAACAGTGATTTGTAATGTAATTAGCATATCTAATTGCATAATTAATACTTTCTTTTAGCAATTAAAAAGAATTGTGACCATTGAAAAATAACAGCTGAAAAAGGATTACGCACCCATTATCTAATGGCCTCTATTAGAACTAGTGCGTTTACACACGATTCCCACAGTCCCGATAGCAGGACACAAAATAGAATTTCTTTATTTCTCTATTTAGCCATAGCTGTGTTGAGATTTTTAATGTTTATATAATGATTTAATGAACATTACCATAAAATAATTTTCAGTATTAATATACACGTGGGTTTTTTTTTGTTTTTTTTTAGACAAGGCTGGCATGAGTGGTTCATTTCTACTTCATTTACATGACATTGTTTAAGCTAACAGGGTGATTTTATAATGGCCGCTATATGGACAAATACTGTAAGTGTAAAACCCAGGCTTCCCGGCGTATTATCAGGTTAGTGCGGGTTTTATACTAATTTTACAGTGGCAGCACCGTTTCCAATTTTGTTAAAGGGCATGTCCAGCCTAAAATAAATTCAGCTTAGAAATGTTTATAACCCCCCCCCCACAAACCTAAATTTCGCATTATCCTCAAGTTTCAAAGATGCCCCTTAAGTTTTTTACTTGACCCAGTCCCGCGCCACTCCTCCTCTGCTCTGCTCCACTTCCTGGTTGTGTCTGTCAGTAAAGGCGCAACGTGATGTCACGCCCAATCGCCTGACAGCCACAACCAGGAAGTAGAGCGTCTGCCAGCCTCTGCTCCCATTTTGGAAACAAGCTCAAAACAGGAGCAGAGGTGGTGCCCAGGCGGCGAGGGACTGGGTAAGGTAAGTCCCTTCAGGGGAATCTTTGGATAATGCGAAACCTAAGTTTGGGGGGTATTAAACATTTCTAAGCAAACTTTATTTTAGGGTGGACTGGCCCTTTACGTTTTAAGCTACCTTGTAGGGTTAAACATACTGCCTATTGAATGGAGGTGTAAACCTCACGTCTTACCTGACCCGGAACCCACGATGCAAAGGGATTTACTGTATTGTGAAATCGCAGTCAGGAAAGTTGTGCTGGGAAAATGAGACCATCACTCCCTAATTTTCTTATTATTTGTTTTATATGGACTGTAATACTTAGAAATTCCTCTCCAGACACAGGGGAAAAGGGAATTTCAATAAGCAAAGAAATGACAGTGAAGAACATCTCCTTTTTTTGACGTATTTGGTAAAGTTGAGTTGTTGTGTTTAATACATGTATCTGACTAATACTTTTTAGTGCTCAGGATATTTTTTCTGGGTCTGTTAGTAAAGAACGAAATATTGAGGCTCTAAGTAAAATATTTACTTGGGGGCCCTTTTATTAAACACATGCAGAACTTCTTACAGCATGGGGCACTCTAGTAAGGACGTCCAATTGGTTCCTGCTGTTAGGTAATTTGAATTTAAAAACACCTCATTAACATTAGATGTTTTACTGGGTTACTGTAGGCCGGTTACATTCATTACATTTTACATGGCAGATTCCATTAGATTGGTAGTTTGGGTTTCAATGTATACTGCAAACCTTATTGGCTCTCTATAACTTAGTAAAGGGAGCTAATAATGCAGATAGAAACTTTCCATTTGGAACGTCTGTGATCCTGCTTTGTTTTATGAAGATTTAGGGCTAGGCCACACTGCTCCCCGATTGCAATCACAGACCTGTGCATGTCAATGTGTGTGCTGCATTGCGATTAGTTTTCGGAGCACATGTGATAACAATTTTTTTGTACAATCATATCAATATCGTATTAAAGGGTATGTCCACCCCCCAAATAAAATTTTAGTATGTACTAGGAAAAGGCTGTGAACCTCGACCTTGTGTGGTTTACAGCTGCCAAAGATGCCCACAAATGTACTTACCAGCCTTTGTTCCCCTGACACCTTCTGCTTAACTCTCGTGCCTTTTTCAAGCACGGTCAAGCAGGAGGGGCTCGACTGGCATCCACTCCTGTGATTGGAGTGGATGCTATTGCAAAATGATTGGGCCAGACGGGACCGCCATCGGAACATCGGAAGGTAAAAAAAACGCTGGCGCTTAAAGGAAAATTATACTCACCTTCCCTCCGCTCCTCCTCTTTGGTTAGTACCTTTTACCCAGGGTGAGGACCTGAACCTGATTTAGTGTAAGGTGCTATACACACTGCACATTGTGTTGGATTGATAACAATGTATTCTCAGTTTCAGTTATTAAAGACAGATCTCTCTTCATAGACAGGAAAAAACTTTTTTCTTTTGAAGACTGGAATTGTTCTACCCGATCTGAACACGACCCGTGGTTCTCTTTACCCGAACCCGCAACCAATCAGGTTACCCGAACCCGATCCGCAAATCGGGTAACCCGCGGGTATCCACGGGTACCTAAACCGATGCAGGACTCTATCCTGTATGTTTTAGCTGAGCTCCTATTCTCCCTCCTTCACCTTCTTCCGATTGCAACATTGGTACAGAGTAGGGAGTGATGAACTCTCCTTAGTCTATTCAGCAAAAATGTTCAACGTTCAACATACAGAACATAGTTAAAGGGAGAGGGAATAGGAGCTCAGCTAAAATGGACAGGAGAGCAGTTCTTAATGTGCATACACACCGGCGATCACAGAGGCCGCCCCGTGACGCACAATACGCGTACACGTACTTTGTCACCAGGCAATCAGCCCCGACTGAAAGGCCGACCAAGTGCCCATAAAATTGGCCTTACATATGCATTGTGAGTCTTGGGCCAGCCCCCGCAATCGCACTTGTGTATGAGGCTTAACACTGGGAAAGCTGCTACACAATTTTTACCTCCGCCCCTTAGTAAACAATATTCGTCACCATGGTGACCGAATATTAAAGGTTAAAGGTATCTATTTTTTTTTTCTCTACTACAAATCTTTGGGGGGGTTTTATCACATTTTTCTCACAGCTATGAAACACTTTTCTCTATTTTTTTTCCAGGATTGTGACCATTCCACCATAGGTATGCACAAAATGGGGTACCGTGCTGTTATAAACAAACCCCAGAATGTAAAAACAAATGGAACAAAATAAATAAGAGCTCTTTTTAAAAAGTATGGCAATGTGAAAAAACCCCCCCAAAGATTTGAAATATTTTAAACTATGATATTTGTGTTTATTATATAGCCTGTTGATGCTTAAAAAGTGATAAAACCAGATAAAGTTATTACACATTATGTAGTAATGTATTTCTTATTCAAAAGAGATTATCGTTATTTTGCTTTTTGGACTATACAGATTTTAGAAATAGAAATTGCACAAGATAGAAAAAAATTCAAACTTGTATTTCTTTAAGTTAGAGTTAAAGGAACTGTAAACCTAAATAAGTGTTTGCCAATCGTTTCTATTATTCACAGGAAGGTGAGAACGCTTATTCTCACCTCCCTGTGAATAAAAGTTTGCTCGGGGGGGGGGACAGCAGCACTTACCTTACCTGGCGCTCCGCTCGCAAGTCCTTCTGAACTGACAGCCTTGCTGTCCTTCTCTCACGATCGCGTGCCTATCTTTTGTATTGGCGCACATGCGCCAAAGATAGGTGCGTGGTCGGGAGACAGGGGCAACGCGGCTGTCAGATCAGAAGGAGCGAGCGGTGCGCCAAGTAAGGTAAGTGCCACTGTGTCCCCTAAGCAAACTATTGTTCACAGGGAGGTGAGAATAAGCGTTCTCACCTCCCTGTAAATAATAGAAACGATTGGCAAACACTTATTTTTTTAGGTTTACAGTTCCTTTAAGCTGGGTACTCACATTAGGAAAAAGGGCCAATCTCGTCAGTACCAATGGGATCTGTCCTTTATCAGCAACATGTGTACGTAAGAAACAATCGTTTCCGATGCCAACAAACATTTTGTGTTGATTTTGGAAATAGATGTTAAAGGGTATCTCCACCCCTTGTAAAAAAAAATATTCTGTAATGTTGTGGTCACTATCCCACCCCCAACTGCTATATTTGATAGTAAAAATCAGAACAGAATCCCCCACTCCTGGCACAGTGGGGCCAGTAGTGGGGGAAATTTTATTTTTGGGGGTGGACATGCCCTTTAACAACTACTTTATATAGGGAGAATGCTCTTGGCTGTTTTTGGTTACACATTTCAAAGATGACAGACAGAATCTTATGGACTCTGTCTGTCATCTTTGAAAGATTGATACAGTGTGTACCCAGCTTCAAGATAAAAGCCATTTCTCAAAAATCTTTTCACTATCAGTCTTGCTGATGACATTCACTTAACAATTCTTGTCTTTTTTTTTACATCAGTTTCCACAAATGACAGTTAATGAATGTCCTACTGTGCTAATTTGAACAGCAAATTGTGCAAATGAACTGTTCAGCTTTCTATTAAAGGAACTTCACAATGACTGGTTATAAATAGTGTATTTCACAGAGGAGTGAGATCAGGCTAATAGGATTGTAGTCTATGCTATGCCATGTATTTGTATTGTATACAGTCCAGCAATGTAATGTTCATTAATAATTTCATCTCCATTTGTTTGTATAAAGTCACAAGGGCCTTGGAGAAAATCAGAGTGGTTGACATGCACTTTTATTTTAGATAATATATTTCCCTTAACAAACCAGATATAATAGTTTTAGGAAAACTACACAACTCACCTGCTTGTAGCAGAATGTAAAATATTTGACAAGCTAGCCATACATGTGTCAATTTTTCTTTTCAGTTGATCAGTCAGTTTAGAATTGATTCCTTTTTTTTCATTAGATCGACCAAAAGTGACCGATATGGAGTGTAGAATCGATCAAATTTTAATTGGTCGGTCAGAATATTTCTGTTGATTTTTGAACATGTTTTTGAGAAATCCGATTTTTTTTTAATTCTTTGTTAAGAATCACATTTAGAAAAAAATAGCGTTAAAAGAATCAAATTCATAAGGGAATAGAACATTTTGTGTGGCTCTGTGTTTGAGTTCATTTCAAATAACAGTCGATAATTTTATCTAGCAAATTAATTTAAAAAGTAAAACAATCTCACAATAATTGACCCATGTATGGCTAGCTTCTTTGGAGCAGCTTTTATGGACTCTACGATGGACTGGGATTTTCTGCTATGTCTGATTGAAATTCATCCGATTTAGCCAGAAAAATGATCAAACATCTGTTGGTTGTAGTCACTCTAGCAACAGCCCCACTAGCAACAATTTAACACCATCGGAGCACATGGGATGCCATAAATTGTGACCACATTCCTCCGATAGCACACAGAAAGGCTGTGAATGAAATGGGGCTGCTCTAGTAGGCTTCCACAGGCATGTGCCCCCACTATCACAATAGAAACGGAAAATGCAATCCAAAACGCGCTAGTGGGCCTACTCCTTAGAACTGCCACTCCGTTAGCCAGAAATATCTGCTTGTGAGTAGACAGTCTTAAAGTTAATAAATGAATAAACATTTTAGACATTCTTTCATAATGATCTTATTACAGGAGGTTACTGATTAATTAGAACCTCTTTAGAGTTAACAGCATGGCAGATCCCACATATGTGCATGCCCACAAATATACCTATAATAAAGGATACTGCTACAGAATTTGTAAACCTTTTTTATATATATAAATATTTTTATACATTTCAGCTGATTGCCCAGTTTTTAGGTTTAAATCTCAGTTAAATAAATTAATAAGAAAAGCTTAAAAAAAATAAATGTGTAATTACAGGTCATAGTAACACTCAGCCCTGTGGGGGGCTACACTGGCTTCGCCTGACTGCCACAAACTCTCTAACAAATTGTGCAAGTGGAACAAATTGCTGTCTACATGTGTCCACTTGTCAATTTTGTTACCTATGTGTTGTTTTTAAATAAACTGCCATTTTGTGTTTTGACTAAATGGCATTTTGAACAAAAGTTGGAAAAGTCTGTACCAAAAGACTCTTGGAAGGCATATGGGATTCCAGTGTCCAAATGGAACAAACTGAGCAAAACTTTCTATTTTCAATAGCATTCTCTTTTTAACTTGGAACAATTAACAACAAACCACATTGTGAATGAATTATCCTTCTGGTTCCACAGTAACGGGGTAGATTACACAGACTTGCCTGTTCCTATGAGATCAATGTTATCATCATTGATCCCACATTTAGGAAATGCTTTGGGGTATTTAATACTTTCATAATGTGCCGGTCCTGTGTCCTTACAATGTGAATAGGCTTTTGTAGTTGAAAAGACCTGAGGCACCAGGCACTTAATTACCTATCCCGTTAAGAAGAGTACGCTAATCACTGCCATGTTCTGTGTACTCATTCAATAGCTTTCTAATGAGACAAAATCCCCTTTTGGGTTGAATGCGAACCTTATAATGAGTCTTTTAAGAGTGTTTTATTAGAAAGATCTACACACCTACACATATAAACACACACTCACACAAAAACATACATAAGTCTTGGCTGTTTATTTCCACTAGAGTTAACACCAACCCTATTTAACAAGGCGCTCATATAAAGGCATGCGTATATATTGTAAGGGCTAGGCCCCACTAGGCTATTTTGGTGTGTGATGTGTCAAATAGAAGAGAATGAGTATGGCCCCACTATCTCTGCCGGATAGCAATGTGATGTTGACATTGCATGCGCATCTGCAGGGTAGTGCGAATGAATTGCGCAATTCTTGTGCGCTGCTTAGTGGGGCCGTGCCCTTAGGCTGGGTACACATGGAGGGACAATTTGTCCCAACCGAGCACGCGATACGAGCAAGGGCTCGGCCAAGACAAACGTTTGAATTTGCAAACGATCGACCGTGCGATCCGGTCCAACGGACGGACGGACGATCGAGGTCGGTTGCAGCCACCTGCCCCACTTCAGCCAATATTTTCGACCGAAAGTGCCGTGAATCAGTCGATCGGCCGAAAATATTTGCTGGTGTGTACCCAGCCATAAAGAGCTTTTATATGTAGGAACATTTCTATACTGATGCCTTTTTCATGCAGTATTCTGGGTATGTTTGGAAACATGCTACTACAACATTAAATATCTGTTATATTCAATTAGATCAACTGGACTTGAAGTTTAGTTCTTGAAGATGTTTCGCTAGTCATCCGACTGGCTTTCTCAATTCAGAATGACTTGTACAAGAATCTGTGGCAATTATGTACCCTGGAAAATCCCAATTAGCATATCACAGCCAGGTGTTAAGGGCGTGATTAGATAGTGGCTAAGAGGTGTTATAGGAACGCCCAGAGTAAGGTGTCAAAACAGCATTGTACATGGCAGACAGATGGTGTCGAACCCCCCCACCTCTATTTAGGCTTGGTTTCTTTATTTTCACATAAATGGCCTCCTTAACACCTCTCTTGAACCAGTCACGTTCCTTCGCCAGTATGTTAACATTACAATCTTCAAAGGTATGTCCTTTATCCTTAAGATGCAGATACACGGCTGAGTCCTGACCCGAGGAATTGGCTCTTCTGTGCTGGGCCATACGTTGATGCAGTTGCTGTTTGGTCTCCCCCACATACAAATCAGAGCATTCTTCACTGCACTGCACTGCGTATATGATGTCGCTTTTCTTGTTTTTCGGTACTGGGTCTTTCGGATGTACCAATTGCTGCCTCAGTGTGTTGTTCGGTTTAAAGCAGACAGGGATACGGTGTTTTTTGAAAATTCTTCTTAATTTCTCGGAGACCCCTGCTACATATGGGATGACCATGTTCTTCCTCCTGTCTTGCTTTTCCCCTTCACTGTTGGTATTCGTGTTCTTTTCTTTCCTTCTACTTCTTTTGACAAAGGCCCAGTCTGGATATCCACAAGTTTTAAGGGCTCCTCTAATTGAATATAACAGATATACCATGACCTGGATGAATGAGAACCTTCACAAGCATACAACATTAAATCTTACCGAATCCTGCCTAGAAAAGTTCAGTGAAGTTTTATAATGGGATTTAATGCTTTTTATTAATAAATACCTAAAACAATTTATGTTTAGCCTGTAGGTATTGCTCTTGTCTCTTTAAAGATCTGTACACGTGTGTGATCATGGGGTTGATGCACATCTGTGTTCCAAACTAGCACCTATACATGGAAGTCGAATGAAATGGCTATACATGAAAGTCGAATGAAATGGCTACTTGGAACACAATTGTTCAGCCCCACGATCACACGTGTGAAGGAAACTTTACTAAGGACTAGGCCACACTATATACGTTTTTGCACGTGATCGCGTCTGCGTTCTCATTTGCGATTTTGCGTGGGATTTTGATTTAATGGAAATCGCGGGAACACAAAAAGTTCCTGGGATTTCCAATGCGTTGCATTTGCGATTCCAATTCCGTTTTGGAAGCACATACGATCACCATTTTTAATCGCAATCACATGCGCTTCCATAATTGGAATTGGGGAATCACAAGCGAAAATTCCGTTGCATTGTGGTCTTGCCCTAACACTGTTTTTTAAATTTTTTGGTACAAGGATTGTCGGAATGTCACTGCAAGGAGCCGGAGGGGTCAGAAGTGTTCTAAAACAGCTGTTTCCTGGTCTATGGGAATGTCCGGTGCTGCACCCTTGCCTACAGTATAATGGTAGTCTGGTACAGTATAAAGGTAGTCTGATACAGTATAAAGGTAGTCTGGTACAGTATAAAGGTAGTCTGATGCAGTATAAAGGTAGTCAGATACAGTATAAAGGTAGTCTGATACAGTATAAAGGTAGTCTGATACAGTATAAAGGTAGTCTGGTACAGTATATCTGATACAGTATAATCGTAGTCTGGTACAGTATAAAGGTAGTCTGATACAGTATAAAGGAAGTCAGATACAGTGTAAAGGTAGTCTGGTACAGTATAAAGGTAGTCTGATACAGTATAAAGGTAGTCTGATACAGTATAAAGGTAGTCTGATGCAGTGTATAAAGGTAGCCTGATACAGTATAAAGGTAGCCTGATGCAGTAAAAAGGTGGTCTGATACAGTATAAAGGTAGTCTGATACAGTATAAAGGTAGTCTGATGCAGTATAAAGGTAGTCTGATGCAGTGTATAAAGTATCTGATATCATTAAGGTAGTCTGATACAGTATAAAGGTAGCCTGATGCAGTATAAAGTTGTCTGATACAGATAAAGGTAGTCTGATACAGTATAAAGGTAGTCTGATACAGTATAAAGGTAATCTGATACATTATAAAGGAAGTCTGATACAGTATAAAGGTAGCCTGATGCAGTATAAAGGTAGTCTGAGGCAGTATAAAGGTAGTCTGATACAGTACAAAGGTAATCGGATACAGTATAAAGGTAGTCTGTACAGTATAAAGGTAGCCTGATCAATATAAAGGTAGTCTGATACATTATAAAGGCAGCCTGATGCAGTATAAAGGTAGTCGTCGATACAGTATAAAGTAGTCCGATGCAGTATAAAGGTAGTCTGATACAGTATAAAGGTAGTCTGATGCAGTATAAAGGTAGCCTGATACAGTATAAGTAGCCTGATGCAGTATAAGGTAGTCATGATGCAGTATAAAGGTAGTCTGATGCAGTGTATAAAGGTAGTCTTATACAGTATAAAGGTCGTCAAATGCGTATAAAAGGTAGTCTGATAAGTATAAAGGTAGTCTGATGCAGTATAAAGTAGCCTGATACAGTATAAAGGTAGCCTGATGCAGTATAAAGGTCTGATGCAGATAAGGTAGTCTGATGCATATAAAGGTAGTCTGCTGCAGTGTATACGGTAGTCTTATACAGTATAAAGGTAGTCCGATGCAGTATAAAGGTAGTCTGATACAGTATAAAGGTAGCCTGATGCAGTATAAAGGTAGCCTGATGCAGTATAAAGGTAGTCTGATGCAGTATAAAGGCAGTCTGATGCAGTGTATAAAGGTAGTCTTATACAGTTTAAAGGTAGTCTGATACAGTATAAACGTAGCCTGATGCAGTATAAAGGTAGCCTGATGCAGTATAAAGGTAGTCTGATACAGTATAAAGGTATTCTGATGCAGTGTATAAAGGTAGTCTGATGCAGTGTATAAAGGTAGTCTGATACAGTATAAAGGTAGCCTGATGCAGTATAAAGGTAGTCCGATACAGTATAAAGGTAGTCCGATGCATTATAAAGGTAGTCCGATGCAGTATAAAGGTAGTCCGATAGCAGTATAAAGGTAGTCCGATGCAGTATAAGGTAGTCCGATGCAGTATAAAGGTAGTCTGATACTATAAAGGTAGTCCGATGCGTTATAAAGGTAGTCTGATACAGTTTAAAGGTAGTCCGATGCAGTATAAAGGTAGTCCGATACAGTATAAAGGTAGTCCGATGCAGTTAAGGTATCTGATACAGTATAAGGTGTCCAATGCACTATAAAGGTAGTCTGATACAGTATAAAGGTAGCCTGATGCAGTATAAAGGTATTCTGATACAGTATAAAGGTAGTCCGATACAGTATAAAGTAGTCCGATGCAGTATAAAGGTAGTCCGATCAGTATAATGTAGTCCGATACAGTATAAAGGTATCCGATCAGTAAAGGTAGTCGATGCAGTAAAGTATCTGATACAATAGGTAGTCTGATGCAGTATAAAGGTAGTCTGATACAGTATAAAGGTATCTGATGCAGTATAAAGGTAGTCTGATGCAGTATAAAGGTATTTGATGCAGTAAAAGGTAGTCTGATACAGTATAAAGGTAGTCTGATACAGTATAAAGGTAGTCTGATGCAGTATAAAGGTAGTCTGATGCAGTATAAAGGTAGTCTGATACAGTATAAAGGTAGTCTGATGCAGTATAAAGGTAGTCTGATACAGTATAAAGTGTCTGATACATTATAAGGTAGTCTGATGCAGTATAAAGTAGTCTGATACAGTATAAAGGTAGTCTGATACAGTATATTGCACCACCTTCTGAAAAAATAATTTGCCCTGTCTTTAGCTTTGTGGTTTGTTTTTCAAACATACACAAAATTGAATTGTTTTCCAAAGTAAAATGTTTTATTGCCAGTATAGATAATTTTGTCGCTGGTCCAAAACATAAAAATAATAATTAAGCTTGCCAACATAAAAGATTTAATTGTTAAACAAAAAAAAACATGACGGCACAAGACAACTGGACATTTTAATTACAATCTGGCTCCTCCTCTGTGCCCATTTGTCTTTGGGGTAGGAAATTGAAATGCTCATTTACATACCATTTGGAATATAACCAGGAGGAAGAGATAGGACCAAGCATAAGCAAGCTCACTCCTACAGTGAACACCCCCCACCAGGATGGTTCCAGTCAGTTTACCATTGGGAGATTACAGCATTTTACCTTTTCTGTTGCAGGACAGTACAACTTTGCAAGACGGAGGACTTCATAACGATTTACAACATGTTGGTTCTTGTAAGAGCCACACAGGTGCTGCTTTTGTGCCTGATGGCTTCACAGTCCTTCTCGAAATTGCCCAGTACTTTATAGATGAAGAAGTACCTCCTGGCACAGTTATTGATGTTTTGTCCCAGCATGCAATTTTTACATGACTGACCAGACCTGCTGGAAATTTCCGTGTAATGAAACAGTTCAACAACTCCCTTATCCAAGTGAGGGAGAGTGATGGACAGATAGTCGTTGTGGAACGGATAGACCGGGAGCAAATCTGCTGGCAGTCACTTCATTGTAACATGGCATGGATGTGGTCAGCTTTTCCACAGGACACTTCAAGTTGATAAATGTGAAAGTGGAGGTAAGAGACATCAATGATCACAGCCCTCACTTTCCCAGTGAAGTAATACATGTGGAAGTGTCAGAAACAACCCCTGTGGGCACCAGGATACCTGTAGAAATTGCAGTAGATGAAGATGTTGGTCCAACTCTATTCAGAACTTCCAATCTCTAACAACGTCACTTTAGCATTGATTTGCAGACCAGGGCAGATGGAGTCAAATATGTAGATTTGGTCTTAATTAAAACTTGACAGGGAAATCCAGCCAACGTACACCATGAGCTAACTGCAAGGGATGGCGAAATCCATCTTTTTCTGGCACTGCATTGGTTAATGTTCGATTCCTGGATTTCAATGATAACAGCCAGTATTTGAAAGAAGCACGGTCACTGTGGACCTCATGGAGGATGCTCCTGTGGGATAAAATACTGTATCTACTACCTTATATACTGTATCGAAATCCTTATACTGCATCAGGCTACCTTTATACTGTATCAGACTACCTTTATAGTTCATTGGACTACCTTTATACTGTATCAGACTACCTTTATACTGCATCGGACTACTTTATACTGTATCGGACTACCTTTATACTGCATCGGACTACCTTTAACTGTATCAGACTACCTTTATAACCGCAATCGACTACCTTTATACTGTATCAACTACCTTTATACTGCATCGGACTACCTTTATACTGCATCGGACTACCTTTATACGCATCGACTACCTTTATACTGCATCGGACTACCTTTATACTGCATCGGACTACCTTTATACTGTATCGGACTACCTTTATACTGCATCAGGCTCCTTATACTGTATCAGACTACCTTTATACACTGCATCAGACTACCTTTATACACTGCATCAGAATACCTTTAACTGTATCAGACTACCCTTTATCTGCATCAGGCTACCTTTATACTGCATCAGGCTACGTTTATACTGATCAGACACCTTTAAACTGTATAAGACTACCTTTATACACTGCATCAGACTGCCTTTATACTGCATCAGACTACCTTATACTGCATCAGGCTACCTTTATACTGCTCAGGCTACCTTTATACTGTATCAGACTACCTTTTCTCATCGGACTACCTTTATACTGTATAAGACTACCGTTATACACTGCAGCAGACTACCTTATACTGCATCAGACTACCTTTATTCTGCATCAGACTACCTTTATACTGCATCAGGCTACCTTTAACTGTATCAGGCTACCTTTATACGCATCAGACTACCTTATACGTATCGACTACCTTTATACTGCATTTGACGACCTTTATACTGTATAGACTAACCTTTATACCTGCATCAGACTACCTCTTTATATCTGCATCAGACTACCTTTATCTGCATCATGCTACCTTTATACTGTATCAGGCTACCTTTATACTGCATCAGACTACCTTTATACTGTATCAGACTACCTTTATACGCATCGGACACCTTTATATGTATCGACGACTACCTTTATACTGCATCAGGCTGCCTTTATACTGTATCAGACTACCTTTATATTGCATCAGGCTACCCTTTATACTGTACAGACTACCTTTATACTGTATCAGATTACCTTTGTACTGTATCAGACTACCTTTATACTGCATCAGACTACCTTTATACTGCATCAGGCTACCATTTACTGTATCAGACTTCCTTTATAATGTATCAGATTACCTTTATACTTATCAGACTACCTTTATACTGTATCAGACACTTTATACTGTATCAGACAACTTTATACTGCATCAGGCTACCTTTTATACTGTATCAGACTACCTTTATACTGTATCAGACTACCTTTATACCTGCATCAGACTACCTTTATACTGCATCAGACTACCTTTATACTGTATCAGACTACCTTTATACTGTTCAGACCACCTTTTACTGCATCAGGCTACCTTTATACTGTATCAGGCTACCTTTATACACTGCATCAGACTACCTTTATACTGTATCAGACTACCTTTATACTATATCAGACTACCTTTATACTGTATCAGACTACCTTTATACTGTACCAGACTACCTTTACACTGTATCTGACTTCCTTTATACTGTATCAGACTACCTTTATACTGTACCAGACTACGATTATACTGTATCAGATATACTGTACCAGACTACCTTTATACTGTATCAGACTACCTTTATACTGTATCAGACTACCTTTATACTGTATCTGACTACCTTTATCTGCATCAGACTACCTTTATACTGTACCAGACTACTTTATACTGTATCAGACTACCTTTATACTGTACCAGACTACCATTATCCTGTAGGCAAGGGTCCACACCGGACATTCCCATAGACCAGGAAACAGCTGTTTTAGAACACTTCTGACCCTCCGCTCCTTGCAGTGACATTCCGACAATCCTTGTACCAAAAAATTTAAAAACAGTGTTAGGGCAAGACCCACAATGCAACGGAATTTTCGCTTTGATTCCCCAATTCCAATTATGAAAGCGCATGTGATTGCGATTAAAAATGGTGATCGTATGTCTTCCAAAACGGAATTGGAATCGCAAATGCAACGCATTGAAATCCCAGGAACTTTTTGTGTTCCCGCGATTTCCATTAAATCAAAATCCCACGCAAAATCGCAAATGAGAACGCAGACGCGATCACGTGCAAAAACGTATATAGTGTGCCTAGTCCTTAGTAAAGTTTCCTTCACACGTGTGATCGTGGGGCTGAACAATTGTGTTCCAAGTAGCCATTCATTCGACTTTCATGTATAGCCATTTCATTCGACTTCCATGTAGGTGCTAGTTTGGAACACAGATGTGCATCACCCCCATGATCACACACGTGTACAGATCTTTAAAGAGACAAGAGCAATACCTACAGGCTAAACATAAATTGTTTTAGGTATTTATTAATAAAAAGCATTAAATCCCATTATAAAACTTCACTGAACTTTTCTAGGCGGATTCGGTAAGATTTAATGTTGTATGCTTGTGAAGGTTCTCATTCATCCAGGTCATGGTATATCTGTTATATCAATTAGAGGAGCCCTTAAAACTTGTGGATATCCAGACTGGGCCTTTGTCAAAAGAAGTAGAAGGAAAGAAAAGAACACGAATACCAACAGTGAAGGGGAAAAGCAAGACAGAGGAAGAACATGGTCATCCCATATGTAGCAGGGGTCTCCGAGAAATTAGAAGAATTTTCAAAAACACCGTATCCCTGTCTGCTTTAAACCGAACAACACACTGAGGCAGCAATTGGTACATCCGAAAGACCCATTACCGAAAAACAAGAAAAGCGACATCATATACGCAGTGCAGTGCATGAAAATGCTCTGATTTGTATGTGGGGAGACCAAACAGCAACTGCATCAACGTATGGCCCAGCACAGAAAACCAATTCCTCGGGTCAGGACTCAGCCGTGTACCTGCATCTTAAGGATAAAGGACATACCTTTGAAGTTTGTAATGTTAACATATTGGCAAAGGAACGTGACCGGTTCAAGAGAGGTGTTAAGGAGGCCATTTATGTGAAAATAAAGAAACCAAGCCTAAATAAGGTGGGGGGTTCGACACCATCTGTCTGCCATGTACAATGCTGTTTTGACACCTTACTCTGGGCGTTCCTATAACACCTCTTAGCCACTATCTAATCACGCCCTTAACACCTGGCTGTGATATGCTAATTGGGATTTTCCAGGGTACATAATGCCACAGATTCTTGTACATCATTCTGAATTGAGAAAGCCAGTCGGATGACTAGCGAAACATCTTCAAGAACTAACTTCAAGTCCAGTTGATCTAATTGAATATAACAGATATTTAATGTTGTAGTAGCATGTTTTCAAACATACCCAGAATACTGCATGAAAAAGGCATCAGTATAAAATTTCCTACATATAAAAGCTCTTTAGGCTGGGTACACACCAGCAAATATTTTCGGCCGATCGACTGATTCACGCACACTTTCGGTCGAAAATTTGGCTGAAGTGGGGCGGTGGCTCAACCGACCTCGATCGTCCGTCCGTCCGTGGACCGGATCGCACGGTCGATCGTTTGCAAATCAAACGTGTCTTGGCCGAGCCCTTGCTCGTATCGCGTGCTCGGTTGGGACAAATTGTCCCTCCATGTGTACCCAGCCTAAGGGCACGGCCCCACTAAGCAGCGCACAAGAAGTGCGCAATTCATTCGCACTACCCTGCAGATGCGCATGCAAGTCAACATCACATTGCTATCCGGCAGGATAGTGGGGCCATACTCATTCTCTTCTATTTGACACATCAACACCAAAATAGCCTAGTGGGGCCTAGCCCTTACAATATATACGCATGCCTTTATATGAGCGCCTTGTTAAATAGGGTGGTGTTAACTCTAGTGGAAATAACAGCCAAGACTTATGTATGTTTTTGTGTGATGTGGTGTTTATATGTGTAGGTGTGTAGATCTTCTAATAACACTCTTAAAGACTCATTATAAGGTTCGCATTCAACCCAAAAGGGGATTTTGTCTCATTAGAAAGCTATTGTGAGTACACAGAACATGGCAGTGATTAGCGACTCTTCTTAACGGGATAGGTAATTAAGTGCCTGGTGCCTCAGGTCTTTCAACTACAAAAGCCATTCACATTGTAAGGACACACGACCGGCACATTATGAAAGTATTAAATACCCCAAAGCATTTCCTAAATGTGGGATCAATGATGATAACATTGATCTCATAGGAACAGGCAAGTCTGTGTAATCTACCCCGTTACTGTGGAACCAGAAGGATAATTCATTCACAATGTGGTTTGTTGTTAATTGTTCCAAGTTAAAAGAGAATGCTATTGAAATAGAAAGTTTTGCTCAGTTTTTCCATTTGGACACTGGAATCCCATATGCCTTCCAAGAGTCTTTTGGTACAGACTTTTCCAACTTTTGTTCAAAATGCCATTTTTCAAAACACAAAATGGCAGTTTATTTAAAAACAACACATAGGTAACAAAATTGACAAGTGGACACATGTAGACAGCAATTTTTCCACTTGCACAATTTGTTAGAGAGTTTGTGGCAGTCAGGCGAAGCCAGTGTAGCCCCCACAGGCTGAGTGTTACTATGACCTGTAATTACACATTTATTTTTTTTAAGCTTTTCTTATTAATTATTTAACTGAGATTTAAACCTAAAAACTGGGCAATCAGCTGAAATGTATAAAAATATTATATAATAAAAAAAGGTTTACAAATTCTGTAGCAGTATCCTTTATTATAGGTATATTTGTGGGCATGCACATATGTGGGATCTGCCATGCTGTTAACTCTAAAGAGGTTCTAATTAATCAGTAACCCTCTGTAATAAGACATTATGAAAGAATGTCTAAAATGTTTATTCATTTATTAACTTTAAACTGTCTACTCACAAGCAGATATTTCTGGCTAACGGAGTGCAGTTCTAAGAGTAGCCCACTAGCGCGTTTTGGATTGCATTTTCCGTTTCTATTGTGATAGTGGGGGCACATGCCTGTGGAAGCCTACTAGAGCAGCCCCATTTCATTCACAGCCTTTCTGTGTGCTATCGGAGGAATGTGGTCACAATTTATGGCATCCCATGTGCTCCGATGGTGTTAAATTGTTGCTAGTGGGGCTTGCTAGAGTACTACAACCAACAGATGTTTGATCATTTTTCTGGCTAAATCGGATTGATTTTAAAGGTAGTCCGATGCAGTATAAAGGTAGTCCGATACAGTATAAAGGTAGTCCGATACAGTATAAAGGTAGTCCGATGCAGTATAAAGGTAGTCTGATGCAGTATAAAGGTAGTCTGATACAGTATAAAGGTAGTCTGATGCAGTATAAAGGTAGTCTGATACAGTATAAAGGTAGTCTGATACAGTATAAAGGTAGTCTGATGCAGTATAAAGGTAGTCTGATACAGTATAAAGGTAGTCTGATACAGTATATTGCACCACCTTCTGAAAAAATAATTTGCCCTGTCTTTAGCTTTGTGGTTTGTTTTTCAAACATAACAACAAAATTGAATTGTTAGTCCAAAGTAAAATGTTTTATTGCCAGTATAAAGATAATTTGTCGCTGGTCCAAAACATAAAAAAATAATATATTAAGCTTGCCAACATAAAAGATTTAATTGTTAAACAAAAAAAAACATGACGGCACAAGACAACTGGGACATTTTAATTACAATCTTTGCTCCTCCTCTGTGCCCATTTGTCTTTGGGGGTAGGAAATTGAAATGCTCATTTACATACCATTTGGAATATAACCAGGAGGAAGAGATAGGACCAAGCAGATAAGCAAGCTCACTCCTACAGTGAACACCCCCCACCAGGATTGGTTCCAGTCAGTTTACCATTGGGAGGATATACAGCATTTTACCTTTTCTGTTGCAGGACAGTACAACTTTGCAAGACGGAGGACTTCATAACGATTTACAACATGTTGGTTCTTGTAAGAGCCACACAGGTGCTGCTTTTGTGCCTGATGGCTTCACAGTCCTTCTGCGAAATTGCCCAGTACTTTATAGATGAAGAAGTACCTCCTGGCACAGTTATTGATGTTTTGTCCCAGCATGCAATGTTTAACATGACTGACAGACCTGCTGGAAATTTCCGTGTAATGAAACAGTTCAACAACTCCCTTATCCAAGTGAGGGAGAGTGATGGACAGATAGTCGTTGTGGAACGGATAGACCGGGAGCAAATCTGCTGGCAGTCACTTCATTGTAACATGGCATTGGATGTGGTCAGCTTTTCCACAGGACACTTCAAGTTGATAAATGTGAAAGTGGAGGTAAGAGACATCAATGATCACAGCCCTCACTTTCCCAGTGAAGTAATACATGTGGAAGTGTCAGAAAACACCCCTGTGGGCACCAGGATACCTGTAGAAATTGCAGTAGATGAAGATGTTGGGTCCAACTCTATTCAGAACTTCCAGATCTCTAACAACAGTCACTTTAGCATTGATGTGCAGACCAGGGCAGATGGAGTCAAATATGTAGATTTGGTCTTAATTAAAGAACTTGACAGGGAAATCCAGCCAACGTACACCATGGAGCTAACTGCAATGGATGGCGGAAATCCATCTTTTTCTGGCACTGCATTGGTTAATGTTCGAGTCCTGGATTTCAATGATAACAGCCCAGTATTTGAAAGAAGCACGGTCACTGTGGACCTCATGGAGGATGCTCCTGTGGGATACCTTTTAATGGATCTTAACGCTGCTGACTCTGATGAAGGTGTGAATGGGGAGATAGTATATGGCTTTAGCCCTTCAGTATCTCAAGAGGTACGTCGCTTGTTTAAAATTAACCCCAGAACTGGTGGTGTTACCCTTGAAGACCAGGTTGATTTTGAGTCCAAACAGACTTATGAGTTTGATGTCCAAGCTCAAGATTCTGGTCCAAATCCACTTACTGCTAGTTGTAAAGTAGTTGTGCAAATAATTGATGTAAATGATAATGCCCCAGCCATCATCATCACCCCCCTCACAACTGTAAGTGCAGAGTTTGCATACATACCTGAATCAGCTGCCAGGGAAAGCTATGTGGCTCTGATCAGTATCACAGACAAAGACTCAGGGTCAAATGGACAGACTCACTGCACTCTGTATGGACATGAACACTTTAAGTTGCAGCAAGCCAGTGAGGATAGCTTTATGATAGTTACCACTTCTGCTTTAGACAGAGAAGAGATAGCTGAGTACACACTGACAATAGTGGCTGAAGATCTGGGGTTTCCTTCATTGAAAACTAAAAACTACTACACAATCAAGGTGAGTGATGAAAATGACAACTCTCCTGTATTTTCTAAGCCAGAATATGAGGTGTCAGTTATTGAAAATAATGCTCCTGGTGCTTATATTACTACAGTTATGGCTAGAGACTCTGATATTGATCACAATGGCAAAGTAACATACAAACTAGTGGATACAAAAGTAATGGGCCAATCATTGTCCACATTTGTTGCCCTTGATGTTGACTCTGGGGTTGTGCGGGCAGTGAGAGCTCTGGACTATGAAAAAATAAAAGAAATACTGTTTGAGATAGAGGCAACGGACAGCGGGGTTCCCAGTCTCTCCACCCATGTTTGGATAAAAATTAAAATCATTGATCAAAATGATAATTACCCAGTTATTACATCTCCCATGCTACTCAATGGATCAGCTGAAATTCTGCTACCAATCAGTGCCCCACAGCATTATCTAGTTTTCCAGCTCAAAGCCACAGATATAGATGAAGGGCAGAACTCACAGCTATTTTACACAATACTTAGGGATACCCAGCAACTATTTGCCATAAACAGACAAAATGGAGAAGTGTCTTTAAAAAAACCAGTTAACTCTGATCAAGTCAAGGACATTGTTGTGGGAGTATATGACTCTGGGAGACCTTCCTTGTCCACCAATGCCACCATAAAGTTTCATCTTACAAATACCCCTCTTTCCAATGTAGAGGTAGTCATTCTACAAACATCTACAGAGGACCAGCATCAGGCAGATCTATCCATTATCTTCATTGCAGTTTTGGCTGGTGGTTGTGCATTGCTAATTGTAGCCATTCTCTTTGTGGCTTGTACTTGCAAAAGAAAACCTAAGGAATTTAAGCAGTCACATGAAAAACAAGGAGGGTGCAGTGAAGATCGTCTGCTAAATAATCCATCTCCACAAACTGTGTCCTCACAATCCTCCATGTCTCGGACAGAATCTTGCCAAATATCTATTAACACCGACTCAGAAAGCTGCAGTTTATCAGGGAACACAGAACAGAGAAGAGATGAGCAAACAGACACAAAGGTAAGCTGTGACTTTCCTCTATAATTCCAGTGATTTATTGCTTAGATGCAATCTGTTCAATTAACCAATGTTAGGGATCTGAATCCAATGTGTCTCGTTATAATTACAACATGGAACATGTCACCCTCCAGTCAATTACATAAAATACAAATATTTTGTACTGTCCATCTGAATTTATGTGAGAAACAAAAGCGAAAATACAGCATTGTTTTCTTCTTTCACAGGACTCGGCTTCTGTTCCATATCAGCCATCTAGCTGCCACAGAGACAACTGTGCATTGAGCATAAGGTAAGAGTCTGTTGGGATTGTGAACTATCAGGGAGATTCAATAAAAGTTATTATCGTTTAAAATGGTGCTAATTTTGCCCCAACCAATCATGTTCGCTTTCAAATGTTAAATAAGATCTGATTGGTTGGGGCAAAATTAGCACCATTTTAAATGATAAGAACTTTTATTGAATAACCCTATATCCTAAACAACTAGTAAAGTAACACATAATCTTAACAAAGAAAAATAAAATAGCAGAAAAGGTTCAGTTATCCTTTATGGACATTGTTTTATACTTTTCAGTTATACATTATGGACATTTTAAATATATTTTTAGAAAATGTGGAGCTGCAATATTTTTATTAAAATCTATATTATATTTATAATATAAATATACTTGACGAAACCCTATTATATGTGCAGTGTTAGTCAAAACATACATCTAACTAAAAAGAAGAGATCCAATTAATGGCCTCAAGTTGTTGCAGAACTGCACATCTAGTTGCTGCCTTTGTTATTGAGGGACTCTTTGTGTTGTAACTGCATTAGATTTTACATCCCCTTAATGTAGCTCTTGTTCTGACACTTCTTTGATTGCAATATTCAGCATAGAGAAATGCTTAATATATGTTAAAACTTTCACTCTAACCCAATATATTTATTTTATTATAGCAGTGGGAGTTCTAATGTGGAGCAGTTTAGTGCAAAAGACAGTGGCAAAGGTGATAGTGACTTCAATGACAGTGACTCAGATACTAGTGGAGAAGGAACGAAGAAGATCTGTGAACAGTTACTACAAGCACAAGCTGGTAAATCTATCTTCACATTAAAAACCTATATAT
The DNA here is from genome assembly GCA_019447015.1 of Hymenochirus boettgeri. NCBI lineage: Eukaryota > Metazoa > Chordata > Amphibia > Anura > Pipidae > Hymenochirus > Hymenochirus boettgeri. The sequence continues at coordinate 65,061,210 of CM033475.1, read as the reverse complement.
TAACAAACATTTAATGTAGCAATGTACCTATACCTATGTAGCAGACATATCCAACCTGTGGCTGAATTACTGTAGTAGGGAATGTGCATCTTACTTTATAGAAATGTTATTCAAGTACAACTCCCAACTCCCCATTTGACTGCCACATTTTACATTTAAAAGGAGCCAGAAGGCTGCAGGATAGTCCTTAAATTCCTTTTTTAAGTTAAGACACTGTCACCCATCATTGCCGCCTTCCATAAACCTCAAATCATGGCCAAGATTCATGGGCCTTACTTGGCCAATCAAATCACAGTATTCATTAAAATTCTTGGATAAACCTAATATCTTAGTAACTAATGTTCTTAATCTTTGCCTTTTAAGCTTGCAGCATGTTTAAACTTGGGGTTGAAAAGCAGTGACTTTAAACACAAATGAATAAGGGGCTTTAGTGTGATACAGGGAAAAATTAATGACCAATAATCAACCATTATATTATCTTACATCATGCAGAACCCAAAAACTATTATATCACACTTATTTACATTTACTGAGTGTGTCCTCCCATATCTGATTCCATTTCAATTAAATTCTAGCACTGGGGGTGGGATTCAGACACGTGCATAAGGGGGTTTGGAAAAATCAAGTTTTTTGTTGTTATTGTCAACTGATCTACTTCCTGTGTTCCCTTGAATAGAACCAAACTGACTGTTAACAGCTGTATAGTTTTCCCTTCTTCATCATCTTTAAATGGTACATGCAAACATATGTACAATTCAGGCAACAGACTCTAGTGTTTCTGGTTAATAATGTCTTGATATTTATTTTCTTATCTATTTATATTCCAGCCATTTATTTGTTGCTTATTGACACAAGCAACCAGCTTTCAGTTACAATTTAGATCTATTTAGATCTGTACAACAAAACCCTCAACAACCCAAAAACCACAATAAAGAAAGAAACAAACATAAAGTATGTTGTATAAATAAATGCCTAATATCTGAAAATGTAATCACAATGATGTGTTTTTTGCAGGTATTGTTCACACAGAAGAATCAATGTCACACCAGCCTGCAGATAAATATTCCAGTCACCCAAGTAACAAAGGTCAAACAAACAGGAATGTCACGCTACAATATGAACAAGGCTACATGATGTCTTACTCAATAGCTCCTGCTTATTACAATACTTACCATGCAAGAGTACCAAACCTGCACTTGCCTCATCAGACCTTCCATGATCCATATTATCATAAGAGCAATTCATTTGCTGTCAGAATGGAAGCAGGACACGAAAGACTAAACAGAAATGGAGCATTATCTCCACAGAGACTTTCTAGGAGATACCAAGAATTCAGTCACCATCCTCAAGTTTCACAACATCCTCATCTCCAGATAGCAACAATGCTCTAATCACCAGTAGAAATACAACGCCGCACACTCAAACGAACACTAAATATAGTAATAATATTACTAGTATTGACAGTATTACTAATATTAGTAGTAATATTGTTTGCACTATTGCAAGGAAAAATGGATTTTAAAACACCACGATTTGGGCAGTGTTGGTTTGTTTTTTAATTATTTATTTTAGCCGTTTGTGGCTATTAGCAGAGGCCCAGGTGGGCATTAGGATATGATAAGGGTTTTATGTCGCAAATACTTTCATTGATGTCATGCAGTGATTTTATCAATGTCAACAATTTTAAAAACGTGTATATTGTGCACATACTGGGAAACACTGCTAATTGCACTGATGTATAGTTGTATGTATTGTATATACCGGTAACATGATGTGTGTCAGTGTTTATGGGTCCATATGTACATAAATCTGTGCTTGTATGTAAATATTTCATTGCTTTTTTTTTAAATAAATCTTTATATAAAATAACTGTATTTGGTAATTGTCCAATTGCAAAGCATTAAAATACTAATGTGATATGAGTTTCATAATGTTAAAAAATATACAGGAGAAAAACCTTAATTCGCCTGATAATTCAATTCTCCCTAACATTACTCCTCATTGCTTAATTCCTTTTTTGCCTGATAGAGGTTATGTTGGGTCATATCAATTTCACAAAATAGAGGAGGGCTGTAGCGATCCACAAACAAACTGGCTTCACAGAAGTGTTCAATAACAAATTACTTTATTCATGCATGGGTACAAGCATAAAAGGTAATGTCTGACAGGTTTCATCAGAGACACCAAAGGAAGAGGATTATTTACTGCTAAAATAGACTCTTTTTCCATTGCCATTTTCTAAATTAACCACCCGTATCTGTATAAGTGTAACTGTCTCACCACTTGCATAGGGAAAGCAATAGTTGAGGTTTGAACCGTGTTAATGACAATGTGAATACCCTCCTTCTAATTAAACAATATAAGGGGATAAAACAACTGGGGTCCCTCCACGGTTGTTAAAAACTGCCTAGTATTGACAGTCCAACATCAGAATCATAAAATAAGCAACCCCCATAAAAATTCAAAAAAGATAACTTTATTCATTCGTATTTTTATGAATAAAGTTATGTTTTGAATTTTTATGGGGATTGCTTATTTTATGATTCGTTTGTACCGTGTTAGCCATAAGTAAGAGAAGAGAAGTAGAGCTGTGATACCTTTTAGGGTAACTGTGGGTAACTGGTCTCAAATTCTTCCAAACTAGTAATAATTATATAAAAAGCCTTCCATCATACCTTCAAAATAAAACCTAAATCACATCACATGTTTTTAGCCATATGACCAGCTTGAAGTCATGTGACCAGCCTGTCTGTATTAATAGGCTCCCCTTCTCAACTGTCAATTTTTTCCTCAGGTACTTCCTGATTTCCCCAGCAATAAGTCTCATCTGAGCATGCTTCTCCCCCGGGGGAAAAGGGCCGGCAGAGGTCAGATGATGTCACTCACCCTACTGCAAGCAGGAAGTTTGAACATTCACCCCAATGTAATTTCTCACAGGCTCCAGCCAGAGATGTGATTGTTGGCTCAGTGTAAAGGATATACTGCAGGCTTTCATTTCACCCTTACTTGTTTTGAGACCACAGTTGCCCTTTAAGCAAGCTTTCGGGAGTCCTAAGCCCCTGTAACATCCAGCCTGATGAAGGGGGCTTAGCCGCTTAGGACTCCCGAAAGCTTGCTTAATTTTTTCATTTAGTTAGCCAATAAAAGGTATCACAGCTCTACTTCTCTTCACTTGCATCGGTGTGGCCTTAACACCACATTGACCCCTATATTAGTTTATAACGTCATATCAATTACATTTGGCCCATTTAGCGCAAAATGAATGGGTACAAACTCAATTTGACGGATGTATAATTTAATGATGTCGCGCCTCTCTTAATATTGTTTTAAATTTGTGACTACAGGGGTGAAACACACACATGTTCACTGGTTGTGTCAAGACCAGAGAACTGAAAGTTCTCCCTGTCAGGGCCTGGTGTGATTGAATAAATTCATTGGTATATAAGAAAAATACAATAATTTGCATTATTTACAGGGTCCCCACTACCACGGGGGCGTAATTCTGTAATTACCAGGGGAGCAGACCCTGCAACTGAGTGGGGGGCATCTTCTTATTTTCCCTATGACAGATACAGTCTCCCCCAGAAAACCACAGCAGATGAAGCGTGAGTGACTGGGGGGCCCAGTGATTCCGAGTTACTCCACTGGACTGCCATTACAAGATTATAATATTGCTTTTGTTTGTTTGTGTTCCAGTACACGTGTGTGTAAACCATTTAGTGACCCTTAAAAAATACTACATTTCAAACCTTAAAGGATATTTACACTGGTAAATTGTTTTTTTTAATTGGCGATTACTGAAATTCTTGCAAAATTATCACTGATCACAAATCTTTTGTTGATCTGTCCCCTATTTCTTTAGATATCCAATCTGCAACATCTTACATTTCACCTGTCAATCAAGTGCCTTATAGGGCCCATAATCGTAGGATCAAACAATTGTACGACAAAAATTTTCGTACATGAACCAATGATATCCTAATATTGTACGACCATGATGGGTGCATGTATGGGCCCCATTAGTATATTATTTATTTATAGTTTTGTTGTAGCTGGAATGGGGACAGTTTGTATGTGAACTGCATGGTGGGAAATTCCCGGTCACAATGCTGCCTAAAAAGATTACTGAGCATGCTTGCCCTCACAGAGATTCAGATAGTCTGGCAGGGGGCTGGGGGACTGAGGGACCTAACTTGAGCAAAACTAGTACTGGATTAAAGTCATGCAGCAACACAAACACATCAGAGTAAGTGCTACTTACATGTATTTATTTATAAATTGAAATGAGGCAAAGTCATTTTTTTCAGTGCACAACTCCTTTTCAGCTTTAAAAACCTGGCAGATACTAGACCACCATACTTCCAATTATGTGAAATGTGCAATCTGAACTGTATAGCAGAGTAACATGAAGTTGGTGGGACTGAGCCCCCCAAAAAAGCTGATGATGGGAGACATCCTAATTTCATCAAGAGGGAAATCCAGTCCAGGTTTTCCCCCTTACTATAAATTAAAATGTTTTGTTCCATTGTTTTATAATTCCCTCCCCATACTGCCAGGTATACAATCCCACACTGATGTGGTACAGCTGGTTCTTTAGGCTTGGTACACACAAAGGGATGTTTTGTCTCAACCAAGCGTTCGCTACTAGGACAAATTACTGTCAGGTGCAGCAATAGTTATTCCCATAGAGAACTGCACAATCAGCAATGATTTACCAGCATGTCCGATAATCCGTTCGTCCAACCCGGCCCAGTGGCCGAACAACATCGGTCACAGCTGTGGCCGAAACATGCACAGATTTTCCGCCCTGACCGACCGATACACAGACGTATTGGTAGACTGGGGCAAAAAATCTGCCCGTGTGTACCAAGCCTTATACACATTAATCATCATACTGACCATTAACATGGTATAGGAGGTTGAATAAAGACATATGTCCATCTAGTCCAACCTTTTTACTCTACTCATTAACCGTACCTAACAATTCATTCAGTTATTAACGTTCGTGTATACAATACCATGCGGCACCAAAATACCACAATGGCATTGTATGGCTGTTTGTAAAACTACAATCAAGGCCATAAATCTACATATGCTTTGTAAATTCACTGCCGATATGGTAGATTAAAGGGAATGTCCACCCCTTTCAAGAACTTTTGCCACATAATAGTTCTCCTTCCCCCAGCCCCAACCGCTATAAAAGATTTGTTAGAAAGTCCCTCGATAGTTACTTACCTTCCCTCTATCCTCTGCCGCACAGTCCCGGCCCTCTGCTTGCATGAGACTGCAAGCAGGGGGCCGGACCGGCAGTCAAGTCCCTGATTGGCTGAGAGGCAGCCAATCACGGACGCAGCTGCCGGTTGCACAGAACGCCGGGGGAGAGAGGGAAGGTAAGTAAAGTTCGGGGGACTTTCTGATAAATCTTTTATAGCGGTTGGGGCTGGGGGAAGGAGAGCTATTTTGTGGCAAAGGGATTTGTAGCTAGGGGGAGGGGTTGCAAAACAGGAGGGAGAGGGATGGGGGAGGGCTGCAGTGCGCATGCCAAACTTCTCCCGGAGGGGAGACAGGAGGCAGGGTCCTATATGGACTCTGCTATCCTCCTGCTGGGCAGTTTTTGGGACTTGGGGGGGATTACTGGAGAACCATTTGGAGCTGGGATGTAAGGTGAGGATTTTTATTCACTACAGAGTGGGGCCAGTAGTGGGGGAAATTATAGGTTTGGGGGTGGATATGCCCTTTAACAACCAGCAAATTGCTGAATATGAATATGGGCTGCATTGTGCACATCGGTGCCCGCATCGATTACTGTAATTTATCGGAGCACACACGAGAATCGCACCATAAATAGTGATCGAATGCGTTTTGATAAGCAGATTGCAACGAAACGGGCCCCAGTGCACCTACGGGCCGATGCAGAACAGAAAAAGTTTTGTCTTACCTGACCGGGTTACGGGATCCCTTGATGCTTTAAAGCAGGAGTGTCAAACTCAATCACATTAGGGGCCAAAATCAGAGACAGGCTAAGTGGTGGGCCAAAAATTGTGCTAATTAGTAACACCCACCTTACTCTTCTAGTGCAGTAATAGAATGGCCAACACCAATGGAAGTCCCTTTGTCACACCTCCATCCCCTCCCCAGTGCCGGGCTAGATATGCGATCAGCTGTTACAGTGGTTACTCCATTCAAACGTTTCTACGCTGCTATCCATTTAAGTCCCGTTAATGCAGTCCCAAAAACAGCTGATCGAGGTGTCTAGCAGGCAGATCTACAGTTATTGCACAAATTGATAGCAGTGTAGTAAGGGCAAGACCCCACTAGGGAGTGGGCAGGAATCGTGCGCCGCAGCAAAATCATTACGTTGCGAAATCCATGCGTGCTACCCTGCGCTGCAATCTCTTTAATGTATCCCTATCGCATGCGCACCAAAAATGGTGATCACATGCGCTGCAAAAATGGTCGGCAGTGCACTGCAGGGCAGCGGACGTAATGGGGCCATCCCCATTCTCTTCTATTGGTGTGCACTGTGCACTGCGCTACAGTTGCGCACACCAAAGCAGGCTAGTGGGGCCTATCCCTAAGTCTTGGATGCTGTACAGTCAACAGGGGCCACAAAAAATTACCAGACAGACCAGATTCTGCCTACGGCCTTGTGTTTCACACATGTGCTTTAAAGTCTCTTGCAAGACTTAAGGTGGCCATACACCAGCACGATATTACTTACCCGAACGACGCGCTCATGCACGTTCCTGCGATCCTGCCAGAACCAAAAAAAACCTCTCCCGATCTTATATACGACCGACATGCGATCGCAAAATGAATGGGATTTTGCGATCGCATGTCGGTCGTATATAAGATCAGGAGAGGTGGTTCTGGCAGGATCGCAGGAACGTCGCGTGAACGGTCGGTCGGGTAAGTAATATCGTGCTCGTGTATGGCCACCTTTACTGCGGGATCCTGGTCAGGTAAGATGCAATCTTTTCTGTTCTGCATCGGGTCTGTACGCCACTGTAGGAATATAGTTAAGATTAGTCCACAATTGATGCGCTAATCTTAACCATTACTTAGCCATTACTACATTGGCTATGGCCCGCTATTTACCAAAAATATTGAAAATGGCGCAGCCAGTGCGAAAGTAGTTCAAAACCCACGCTTGCATGTACTGTAGGACATGTGTTGGGACCTGTCAGAAGTTCAGCGGAGAAGCGTGTGACTGGGTAAGTTCTTTACCTTCGTTTCCAGCTCCTGCAGGTTTAATGTAAGAACGGGAGGTAAGACATAGCTCATTTACCTCCCATTCTTCAATAAAACTGAATAGACCAAAGTTGTTTTTCCCAGTGGAGATACCGTTTAAGTCACATGTGTCTCAGGGCAGGGCAGACTGAATACATTTTTGAAACATACAAATGCTGCTTTTCACTCACAGTTCAATTAACAATGTAACAATCTATGTAACTGTCTATGTAACAATCTATGTAACAGTCTATGGGCACCAAGAGAAGCAGAATAGCAGACTACACTGAGCAGGCAGAATGGGGGGATCCAAGGCACCAGTAATCCCCACCTAAACACACCCATGGCCTCATCCAATAATTAAGGGAGAACAACCCTGATAACTATAAAAACTATATGAGGACGAGTGTCCTTTACTTCCGTGAGTTACTTGAACGTTTGCTTCCTCGCATTAGCAAAACTGATACTGTCATGTGGACATCCATATATTCAGCGGTTAGCTGCTACTCCTTATTTTCTTGCAAATGGAAGATCATACTCTGATTTAAAGTTTTCATCTGTTACTTCACCCGAAGCACTGGGGAAAATTACCCCAAAAAAACGACAGGCCATTGTGTCGGAGCTTATGGCTAAATACATAAAGTTAAGATTGTAAATCATTTAAAACATTAAAGAACGGAAGATTGTAGTCAATCAGATTAACGATTTATGGAACTTTCCCAACTGAGGAGGGGCCTTTGATGGAAAACAATCCTCCATCGACTCTGGATCTCATGTTTGTAATTATAATGGGTATTTCAGCACAATGATGGCAATGGTAAATGCAACTCAGGGTCGTTTACGTGCGCCCCCCCCCCCAAAACAAACAAAAACAAAGCAGAAAAACAACACCAACCACTTGGCCTGTCAGCTGGGTTTCTTCTTATACACTGTACACTGCTGCTGTTGTAGTTGGAATGCTTTACTAGTTGGTAAGGGGTGCACGCTGTACCAGGGGAGGCGGGCATGTATACATATGTTTGTGCGTATGCAGCAACACTGGCCACCAATGGAAAACTGATTGGAAGGACAGGATAGGTTTCAGCGGTATGTGGCACCAGTGTTCTCCCCAGAAATTGTTTCCAGCCGGGTAGGACAGAACAGGGAAATTTGGTGAGATCTGAGATGTTTTTAGTGCCAGCAGATTTTCCAAGAGTATTGGCATTAATAATTTCAGTGCCAGCAGACTACCCAAGAGTATTGACATTGCCACTTTCAGTACCAGTAGAGTATTACCATTAACCCTTTAGTACCAGCAGAATTTACTATTTATACTTTCAGTGCCAGAACTTTTACAGAGTATTGCCATTAACCCTTCAGTGCCAGCAGACTTCCCTAGAGTATTGCCATTAATACTTTCAGTGCCCGCAGAGAATTAACATTAACCCTTCAATGCCAACAGACTTTCCTATTAATACTTTCAGTGCTAGCACTTTCCCAGAGTATTAGCATTAACACTTGCAGTGCCAGCAGAGTATTGTCTTTAACCCTTTCAGCTGCCAGCATTGACATAATATACAGTATGTATCTGCTTTCCATGTCTCCTCCATTGAATTGTTCACTTCTCACCCACTCTAAGTTCTAATTGGAGAGTTGGATGGAAAGAAGAAAGAGGCAGGGATGGGGATCTCATGGCTGATAGTCACAGGGGCCACTGCTATAAAGCCTGCAGCAACTTTTACCTGGCATTTTAGAAGTGTTCTCCGCAGTACTATTAGCTGAGCTCATCCTCCCCCCTCCTTCCTTCACCTTCAGTTCATTTGTAACATTGTATCCAAGTAGAGGGAGCCGAGTTCAGGCTCTCTACTCACTACAATGTTACAAATTACAGTAGAACAAGGAGAGCAAATCTAACACAGCAAGTAAAAGCTGTCAGGGAGATGGTAGGGAGAACACTGGGTACCCTGGTTTAACATAGGCACTGTAGTTCTTTGCCCAGGTGGCCTATGCCTAAAAACGGCCCTAATGCAAGGTATGAGTTTATGTTAAAAAAGCAGACGTATTTGTGATGGAGGAGTTATAGAAGAAACAGAATTTTGTAGAAAATTAAAAAACAATGAACTGAATTTGCCTACAAATTCTGCCACTATGCAAATCTTAATTATGTATTTGTTGCCGATTAAACTTTTGCATTTGTTGAGTATCTGCTAAAACCATTCCCACAGCGTGGCTTGACTCCTGAGCGCCGGGTATAAAACTATAGACTGCCTAGGACAAGGCGTGTCGTTGAAAATACGTTTGGTATACAAGCCCAAAGGTTTAGAATTGAAGCAATTGTTTTGGTTTCTTGTGTTCTACATAATTTTCTATGGAGCAAAACCCCTCAGTCTCGCTGCTCTCCTGCAATGGTAGACTTTGAAGACAGTCCAGTACTGTGAATGAAAGTGAATGGCACTTGCAACCAGGGATAGTACATGTGCAACCAGCTCCACAACAAAGACCACAGAGGCAAAACAAAATTGATGATTGTACATTTTTAATGAACTCGCAGGGCTGTTTACCGAGAGCTGTTATCGCATACATGGTGTAAACTTAAAGGGTATCTCCACTGCTAAAAGTCACACACACACACACACACACACACACACACACACACACACACGTGCTGCTGCAAAATTCTGGGGAAAAAAAGGCAGGGGGAGGGTTGGGGGATGGTGTACTTTAAAATAAATCAGTGGAGATACCCTTTAACGTCCGTAAAGCCTATTCAATAAAGTGTTAGCAATAGATATTACATAGGGGTTTGCTTCAGAAAGTCATGTTAAAAACCTAACTTGGTTTTTAGTAGTACATTTGCGTGATATTTGATACAGTGTCTTATTGTATTACCATGGGTTTCCACAGCATAGGTACATGGAATAAACGGCGTATATACTGTAACTAAATGTGGATGGAAACACCATACCTATACATATTATAACCTTTTGTAAAATGCTACTTAACCCATAGGAACGTGTGCCATTTGTACTTGTAGCTTGCAAGATACCATCTAACGTCTAATTTTCCCTTTTGACTTTCCAACATACACTCACATGCTTGGGTGATTTGTTATTGGTCTGTGTGACGTGATAACAATGTCCACCGATACCGCCTCTCCCTGCATTGCCCTTTTCCTTTTTCCTTTTCTTTTACCATTACTGTATAATTTTTTTGTTGATCTGCCCCTTATTTCTTTAGATATCCAATCTCAAACTTTTTATATTTCAGCTGTCAATCAAGTTCCATGCTCTTAAAAACTATTCCTCTGTGAGTATTTTTTCTGTAGCTGGAATGGTGAACGAGTTTTGACAGTTGGAATGCTGTGTGCTGTGTGCAGGCTTGACAGTTGGTTTGTGGAAAAAGTCAGGTCAGATAGAAGTGGGAGTGGTTAGAGGGAGTAAAGAGGTAAAGAGGGAGGGGGGGAAATGCTTCTAAACAAAATGTGTGTTAGATTGAAGGCATGCAGCAACACACGAAAATCAGAGTAAGTGCTACTTACATGTATTCAATTATAAATTAAGATGAGGCAAAGTCATTTTTTCAGTATAGTGTGCCTTTAAGACCATCATGTGAGATAGCGGCTCTTTGTACGTAGCCATGTTGGTGCAGTAAGTTAGCAGGACAATATGATTTCCTGAATAAAAAATAGATGTCCCATTATTTTTAGTATTATTTGATACTTGTTAATGTGATGTTTTTTCTTTTTAACAAAAATAAAAATAGAATATATATATATATCTTCATACAAATAATCTCTATATGTTTATCATCTATGTAGAAATTTATTTGTATATTATATATATATATATATATATATATATATATATATATATATATATATCAATGTGTAGGAGCTGCACTCTCACCAGCCTTCAGACGTCCACTCGGGTGAATCCAAACATATTGTACATGTAAATAAGAAGGAGCACTCCTGGGATTTAATTAAGATAATCTATTGTGTAACATCAACGCGTTTTGGTTCCTGGACCGTTCTCAAGACCTTCGGTCTGTAAGGGACCTAAACGCATTAATGTTACACAATAAATTGTCTTAAATAAATCCAAGGAGTGCGCCTTTATATATATAAGGTAAGAGATAGCAAATGGTTTCTAGGTATGCATATGCAGTGCCCCTTTATTAAACCCAGAGTGCAAGAATGAAACCAGGTCTAACTCAATTAGATTTTTGTGTGCTACATACCTTAATCTGTGTGCACAGGTCTAAAGTGTTGTGTATGCACAGGAACATGGATTATTTATTACAAGAAAACTACTCATTAAATACACATTTGCTGTCAAAATTGTCAGTGTTTTATTTATTCCCAATAGCCCACAAATGTACAAAGAAATGCAGGAGTGTGGCTAATGTGTACAACAGCATTCTGCCATGTGGGGGATTATTGTCCCTTTACCTTATAGGCAAACCCTAACAAATTGTGAAAATGGAACAAATTGCTGTGTCTTCGTGTGTCCACTTTTTGTTTACTTACCGAAGGATCTTTTAAAACTAAGATAGAAAAATGAAGTTGGGAAGCTTGATACAGTACCAAATGGGAATCCAGCATCCAAATGGAACAAACTGAGCCCAGCATCCCCTCTTTATATCTGAAGCAGACATTAGCTACAAACCACTTTTAAGAACATTGCCCATCTGGTTCAATTGACAAGGAACTGAATACACAGACTGTCCCACTGATGTGACTTAATGTGCTATCGGCATTGTTCACTCACTAAATGCTTTGGGGTATTTCAGGACATATTGATGTGATTTAACAATCAGGAGCTGTGTCCTTGCATTTGAATAGGTTCTTCTAGCTGGAAGTACTGTACCTGAGGCTACATTGATGTAATTACCTATTCAGTTACTTTAAATGGATGGTGTCTTTTTTCTGATTCAGTATTAGATTACAGTTGGATTTGTAGCTCTATTTGAAGCTCTAAGCATCATACACACTCGTGATCTCAGGTGCCGAGTGCCGACCCGCAACACACAATGTGTATGAGCGTTTGTTACGGCCGACAATCATGCTGTGTGTGGGCTCTTTGTTAGCTGAAATGTTCGGTCTGCCTAGTTGCCTGATTCTCCAGGCTGGGCACACATCATCAAATTTTTCATGCCAACTGATCATTAGCCCCAAGCTGAATCACTGTTAGTTGTGGCAAAAGTAGCCCATAGTGCACAGCGTGAATGGACCACATATACACCATACAAATTTTTGGGCTGACCGCCTAATTCATAGTATTCATCGGTCGGTCAGCTTAGTTCAAAAAATTGGATGGTGTATACCCAGCCTTACAGAGCTAAAATTGCTGCCTAGATGTGCCAATATGCCATAACTTTACCGTACGACAATTCCCAGCTTTTCTGCAAACTTGTAATCACAAAACTGAGAGGCCACATCATGGGGAACATCATAGGAAGGTCAGAACGTGAAACCACCATCCGGCAAACACTGTATTTGGGCATTTGATAAATAGGACAAGAAACAATAAAACATCTATGCTGGTTTCTTAAACTTTTTAACCATGGACAACAAGTTTCATGTCTCGGGGCCTGATGCTCTGCAGTTTCGCTTCTGAGGAGTGTGTGGGCACCTTTACTGTATTTGCTTATAGACCTGCAAATGATTGTAAGGAACTTAGGGCAAGGTCCCCATTAGGCAACACACAGGAATCACTCGATGCAGCCCAATCACAATGTCATGCGATCCGTGTGCACAACCCTGTGCATGCACTGCGATTCCTTGGATGTTACCCTATCACAGCTCATGCAGTGCGCACCAAAAGTGTGATCACATGCGCCGCCAAAAAGGGTCGGTCTTCACATCGCAGGGCAGCAGGGATAGTGGGGCCATCTCCATCAATTTCTATTGGTGTGCATTGAGCGCTGCTCTAACACAACGCACAACACACAACAAAACAGCCTTGTGGGGCCTAGCCCTTTAACCCCATTTTCCTCCTTTCCCCAGTGCCAGTATACAGTGTATTCTATAGAGATGTGCACCTATATGCTGGTTATAAATATAGATCATACATGTGTACAGACAGAGAACAGTTTGTGATTGACTCATTAATAGGCGAATAAGTAGATATCACAAACTATTTTTTTTTTGTAGATATCACAAACTATCTGGTGAGTGTCCAGCTGTTGTCAAACTACAACTTTCAGCTGTTATCAGATGTGCAGTGTAATAGTTCCACAACAGCTGTAATTGATAAATGTTTAAAATGTCACACATATTTGTGATCTGTGATCAGACTTGTCATTTGCAGAAACTCTTATAAATGGGTACAATGTGTAGAAGTTATAGAAACATGTAAGTAATAGGGATGGACTAGAACTCGAACCTGAGTTCGAGCCGAAGGACCTGGACCTAGACCCGGACTTCTCGGAATTTCAATATTTTCTGGACTTTTGATAATTATTGAATGTTCGAACGTTCAATGCTCGCAGTTTAGAGAATTATCGAATTTACAAAAAAATGATGCCCACATGTCCAAAATCAACCAGCTAATTTGAGTATTGCCAACCCCCTGGATATAAAAGGCAATGCGACCAGCGCCATTTTGTCAGTGTGTTTGAGTGTGTTTAGTGGAGACCTGACAGTGTAGGAGTTGGAGAGGGTTTTTTGTGCTTTTTGAGATTTTGGTGCTTTCTGTGTGTGGATTTCAGTGTGGTGGTTTAGCACTTGTTGTTATTCACACATCTTGAGACCCAAAAGTCCTTTTAAGGACTAACCTCCCCTATAGGTCCTTAGGACAATTTTTTTGTTAGACCTTTTAGAGGTCTAGTAGGGAGATTCACCCAGAGCCGCTGCTCTGGGCAAATCTCCCGTATGGGATTTACCAGAGGCTGCGCGGCTCTGGGTGAATTAGTGGCATTAAATAGTTACGTCTTAAGAGCCGCGCAGCCTCTGGTAAACAGTTCCTGTTCCGGATCTCGTGCATCCGCCGCAAAGCAAGCCTTAAAATCGCGGTAACTGAGCGTAAATCAGTTAGCGCGATGTAAAGAAGGGGCAGGAGCATCTGTGTGTGTGTAGCAGACAGTGCTGCGTTTAGCAGCAATCAGCAGCTTTTGCTGTTTGATTTGCTGTCAGTTGTGTCTGTGTCATATTTTTGCTTTTAGTGTAAAAAAATATATATATATATCTGTTTGTCTTTGTGTTTGTTTGTTTGCTTCTGTGTGTTTTGTCCACTGTCTGTGTCATTTTGTCGCATTATTTTTTTTAAAAAATTTGGGAGAGGTAAATGCCTGGCAGGGCAATCCCTGCTATCCCTTCTGATCAAGGAAGGCGGGTAGTAGACTGGATTACCCAGACTTCCTCATCCACCTCCTCACAGGCACAGAGCAGCCGAGCTGCTACTGTAGATACTGTTCCTGCTCCTTCCTCACCTGAGGCTCCTACTGTGGGCATGGACCCTGATCCTCTCTATCAGGAGTTCATTGCCCACATGACCCATACCTTCGGGGATCCGGAGGAGGAGTCTCAGGATCTGTTTTCACACACTATGTGTGGGGCTAGTGTGCTTGAGGAGGAGCTGATGCAGAATCTTTCCTGACACCCGAGGCGGAGGAAAGTGCTCAGTGCACAGGGACAGGAGGCTGATGATGTCACACAGCAGTCCGTGAGCAGCCAGGGAACTGTTGTAGGGGGTGAGGGCCCAGATGCTGCTGCTGCTATAAGTGACACAGCCTCCAGTATTGAGGAGGTGGAAGTGGACGATGAGGTCACCGATCGTTCATGGGTGTCACAAGTGAGAGAGGAGGATAGTGTCTCTGAGGAGGAGCCTCAGAGTGCAAGCACGAGCCTGAACCCAGAGGCAGGACTGGGGTCATCGGTAGGGGCAGAGGCGGTGTGTCTAGTGCACCTAGTGCAGCTTGTGAAGGTACGACACCAATGCCATCTGGTGCCAGTTCCCCACAACGGCAGATGACCTCTGCTCCAGTGCAAGCTGGTGACTCAGCTGTGTGAGAGTTCTTCTTATTGGCTCCCGGTGACAACACGGTTGCCGTGTGCATTCTGTGCATGCAACGTGTTAGCTGTGGGAGGAATGCAGAAACTCTGGGCACCTCTTCTATAAGGAGGCATATGATGCTCCACCACTTTGCCCGGTGGGAGCAGCAGTCAGGGAACGTGCAGTCACCCACGCATACCCTTCCTCGTGCCCGGTTAGCCACCGTTCCTCCTTCTCCCCCTCCGGCCCCATCATCTGATTCCTTGGTAGAAGTTAGGGAGGAGAGACAGCCTTTGGCCCCAGCCCACGGTGTTAAGAGGCCTCTTGACACTGCTGCTGGGTCGTCAGATAAAAGGCAGGTCTCTCTTCCCCAGTTGTTGGAGTGGAGGCAGAAATTGTCCCCCAGTCACCCCCAAGCCCAGAGTCTCACAGCCAACTTAGCTAAACTCCTGGCGGTGCAGCTGCTGCCATTCAGCCTGGTAGACAGTGCAGCGTTCAGGGAGTTTGTGGCCATTGGAACACCACAGTGGCAGGTGCCTGGCCGTAGGCACTTTGCCCAGAAGGCAGTACCAGCCCTGCATGACCATCTGAAGGGCAATATATCTGTTTCGCTGGACCAGTGTGGGCAAGTGTGTCCTCATTACTATGGATGCGTGGTCCAGCAAGAACGACCAGGGGCGGTATGTCTCATTTAGCCGGCAGAGACACGGCATGGGGCACAAGTGGTAAGATGGTGGTACCACCATGTATTGGTGATACACCAGTCTCCACCACCACCCCTCCTCATCCGGTGAGTCCTCTTCCCGGACAGCCCCATGCCCCCCCAGAGCCTATGCTTCATGCCAGGTGAGACTATTTGAGGAGGCTACCAGGATGGTAAGCCGTGATGATGCCACCATAGCGGATACCATCCCACTGGTGTTCCTGCTTAAGCATACCCTGCGCGGCATACTCGACAGGGCACTAGCTGCCGAGCAGCAGCTACTGAATGTGGACAATGTCGACACCGTGGTGCTTTCTGAGCACGGGCCTCACGGTGCAGAGCAGCTATCTGATGATGAGGAGGGGGATTTAGGTGATCTGGACTGAGAGGAAATGAGGCATTCCTCTAGGGGGACGTCTCAATCCTCTCAAGTACCACATGTCATCCGTGGTTGGGGAGCTGTTGAGCCCGACACTATTGTCCTCAGTGACAATGAGGACATGGGGTCCTATGCGTTAGGCACTTTGTGGCATATGGGTATGCATATGCTGCAATGTCTGCGCATGGTACCCAGGATTAAGGCCATCAAAGAGAAGGAGCAGTACTAGGTGGCCACCCTTATAGATCCCCGCTATAAGGGTAAATTGTCGGAGTTCATTCCCGCATCTCAGAGGGAAAGCAGAATGCAGCAGTACGAGGCGACACTGCTACGTTGCCTCTGTTCTGCTTCCCCAGGTGATGGCAGGCCTACAGCACTTGATGTTGGGAATGAGCAGTGCTCACGTCCCCGAGTGCCTGGGAGGAGGAGCAGCAGCTCTTGAGGTGGCCTTGCGGCTAACTTCAGACTGTTCTTCCAACCACAGTTGCCAGGCACATCTACTGGCAACTCTACCAGGCAATACCTCAGTCGCTAGGTCACCGACTACATTGGATCCAGGGTTGATGTAGTCACCTCAGAGACTGAGGGTCCACTGGACTACTGGGTGGCGAGGCTGGATATTTGGTCCGAGTTGGCACAGTACGCCATCGAGGTCCTTTCATGCCCGGCATCCAGTGTCCTTTCGGAGAGGGCTTTCAGTGCTGCAGGGGGTATAGTAATGGAGAGAAGGACCTGTCTCTCCACTGAGAATGTGGACCACCTTACATTCATCAAGATGAATGAGTCGTGGATCACATCTCAGTACAGCACCCCTATTGCTGATGCCTGTGACTGACGGCCTCTTGCCCCTGGCCACCTGTACTGCTCCTTATGCCTCATTTTCCACCTCGAGGCTTAGTTGATGCCAGCTTAGCTGGCAAATGGCTAATTTTTTCTATTGGTAGGGCCATTTATAAGAAACATAAGTGAAATAGGTCACTAGTTGTGAAAAAACTGAAAAATATAACCCAGCAATAGATATTTATAGAATTAAGGTAAGCTTTGGGGAGGTGCTAGATAGGGTAATGATAAAGATACCACTAGGAAGAGCATATAAAAATATCTGCACACTCATTATTGTGAAAATATAAAAAATCCTTTATTAATTATTTGCGGGACATGTGGTTAGATCGATAACACATGGTTAATTAAAAACAATTAAAAACACAGTCTGTCTAGTCCTCAATACTGTAGTATAAAATATCTAGTGTGAACATAGGTAAAAGTTGTAAAGTAATAGAGTGGTACCTCTAAACTGATCACCCGATATTTGAAAAAGTGCTGTCAGAGTACAATGTCTCAGTCTACCGGTCAGAGGACAGAACAGGGGTAATAAAGCAGGTTAATACAGCAAACCAGTCCAGGAGTGGAGGGTAACCTCCATCACTCCAGTCTACTACAGATCGAGGCCAGACACAACGCCGTACGCGCTCGCCTGTAACGGCTTCTTAGTGCGGCTAAACACTCCCATGCACCGTGATCTATTTAAAGTTTGCGCATGTCCCATTTTAACAACAAGCAGGATCGCTAATCAGTGCAAAGAAAACTATCAGGTGGGTCCGCTACATCTCAATTTTCGGATAGCGGCCACAATGTAATCATTTAACACTGCAGACCCTCCTTCAAAGGGTACCATTAAGCAGCAAGTATGTACAATGTAGAAACAGTTACCCAGTATCATAGCTTATCATAAACCAAACGTAACACCCGAGGATCTGAAATGCTTAAATCTTGTCTCAATTTAAAGTTTCGCTCCTTGTATATGACATCAGAAAAATTCTTAGAGACGTTAGGCTTTCTGATACCTCAGAGAAGCTTAGGTTATATAGGTATGCCATTGACTAGAAACGTTTTCTGATGTCATATACAAGGAGCGAAATTTGAAATCACTACACACTTTTACCTATGTTCACACTAGGTATTTTACACTACAGTATTGAGGATTAGACAGACTGTGTTTTTAATTGTTTTTAATTAACCATGTGTCTAACCACATGTTCCGCAAATAATTAATAAAGGATTTTTTATATTTTCATAATAATGAGTTTGCAGATATTTTTAGGGTTTTCTATATGCTCTTCCTAGTGGTAGGGCCATTTATAGTCCTACCTTGCTCTACAGCATTCAAGCTGTAATATTACAAATGCTCTACCGCAACAGCTACCCTGTGGCAAATTTTTCTATGTTTGGGTTGATCCTACTTGTCCCAATGGAAAAATCCATAGTTGCTCTCCTGTCTCTCTCTCCACGAGGCACCTTTGTGGTGTCACCTACTCTGACCATTTCATACATACCAGCTCATACAGGCCATTTCATGAAGCGTAACCCTTTCCCGCTTTCCCTTGCATGAAGCATACTCTGAGGGAGAGAAGCCAATGGGGTATGGGGTCTGTCCGGAGGGGCCAAACCTGACTGGCTCTGCAATAATGTTGTCAAATTGCAGTGGGTCTAATGCTACTCAATGGTGCTGTTCCTACAAAGCGTATCCCCTTCCCCACTTTCCCTTGCACGAAGCATACTCTGAGGGAGAGAAGCCAATGGGGTATGGGGTCTGTCCGGTGGGGCCAAGCCTGTCTGGCTCTGCAATAATGTTGTCAAACTGCAGTGGGTCTAATGCTACTCAATGGTGCTGTTCCTACAAACCGTATCCCCTTCCCCGCTTTCCCTTGCACAAAGCATACTCTGAGGGAGAGAAGCCAATGGGGTGTGGGGTCTGTCCGGAGGGGCCAAGCCTGCCTGGCTCCGCATTAATGTTGTCAAACTGAAGTGAATCTACTGCTACTCAATGGTGCTGTTCCTTCAAAGCGTATCCCCTTCCCCGCTTTCCCTTGCACGAAGCATACACTGAGGGAGAGAAGCCAATGGGGTATGGGGTCTGTCCAGTGGGGCCAAGCCTGCCTGGCTCCGCAATAATGTTGTCAAACTGCAGTGGGTCTAATGCTACTCAATAGTGCTTCTCCTACAAAGCGTATCCCCTTCCCCGCTTTCCCTTGCACAAAGCATACTCTGAGGGAGAGAAGCCAATAGGGTATGGGGTCTGTCTGGTGGGGCCAAGCCTGTTTGGCTCTGCAATAATGTTGTCAAACTGCAGTGGGTCTAATGCTACTCAATAGTGCTTCTCCTACAAAGCGTATCCCCTTCCCCGCTTTCCCTTGCACAAAGCATACTCTGAGGGAGAGAAGCCAATGGGGTGTGGGGTCGGTCCAGTGGGGCCAAGCCTGCCTGGCTCCGCAATAATGTTGTCAAATTGCAGTGGGTCTACTGCTACTCAATGGTGCTGTTCCTACGAAGTGTAGGGTGTGGGAAAAACCTGAATAATTATGTTTGTAGTAATTTGCTTCAACTGATTTACTAAATGTAAAAACTAAGCTCCACTAATTTTGTTGGTGCTATATATATTCATAATAATATAATAATAATAATAACAATTATAACAAACTTTCAGAGAGGGAAACAAAGTGGTGGGTAGGGAATTATTTTTTTTTCAAAATAATAAATTTCCTGCTTTATGCGGCGAATGTCCCGGTGCTTGGTAATCATGCGCCTCTCAACCTCTCCACAATGTCATCCTGCTGGCGCTGGGAAGATGGTCCCGGTGCAGGTGGTGGAGGGGAAACAGCAGGCCTTATCTGGGGCGTTGCAGGAGGTGCAGGGCCTGCAGGGGGTGATCCACCCTCCTCACTGCCGGAAACAGATCCCTTATCTGCAAATTTATATATAAAAAAGTAAATAATAATAATAAAAAATATTAATAATAAATAAAAAATAATATTGTAAATATATTTCGTCTGTACTTGTCCTTTAACTAACACCTACTAACATTAACTAACAATTACATTAAAATTTACTTACACTTACTAACACTAACATATGCACTTTGAGTCCTTTAGGAGAAAAGCACTAAAGGCCCCGCAATCGTTTGTGGCGGTTTGCGAAATTGCGAAGCGCTATCGCCAATCACAAGTGCTATAAAAGTAACAATAAAAGTGCAGTAACTTCATATATTGGTTATACTTAGACAGAGCTTGTCAGAAAGATCTGCCGCAGAACCGCCTGATTAGTGGTGCAAAAGGAGGTGTTTTATACAACTCAATCACAGATAAAATTTAATATATAAATGTGATACTTGCCTTGGACATTGGTCTGGATGTCCTGGACGTGGTTACGCCGCTGTCGCTTCAAGTCCGACCACCTCTTTTGCAATTGTGAGATTAGATCAGATAAATGTTGAACTGCGTCCGCAGTTTTCTCTGCAAGTGGCAAATAATGCGCCTTTTGCGCTCCTTCATATTGGGGGTGCCAATTGGCATCCCGTCATACCCTCACCTGGTAAGGTATTCCACTACCACACGCTGCCATTTCATGCTGGGCATGTTGTCTGTAGGCTAACTAATAGTTGAATAACACATACCCACTTTCGAGGCAAGATTTTATAGCCTGGATTGCATATAGAAAGTCAATGGGAAGAGGGGATTATAATCGAATACAGAAAAATCGAATATGCGAGTAAAATGTCTATATACCAATACGCAAGTAAATATCGAATAAACGAATATGCGCATAAATTGTCAATATACTAATACACAAGTAAATATCGAATAAACGAATATGCCAGTGATATATACGAAGGTACATTCCATGATGCAGTCGATTGAGAGTTCGATAGCCCTTGAATAGTTCAGTAAACCTCGAAACGTTCGGTAACCCTCGAATCTGAGAGTCATTTATGGGATAATTATCGAATGTTTAAAAGCGAGAGCTCAAAAGTAGTGCACGTGAGAGTAAAATTTTTTCGAAAGTCCTGGATATTTGAACGTGTTCCCCAGACCATTTCCCAGGTCCCACAGCCACTTACATTAAGTTACTATTGATATTTTAATTGTATTTCATTTGAACTTTTCGAATTATTTGACTCCCATTGACTTTAATGGGTCCGTTTTCAAACTGTTGGACTCTCCATATAGTTGGAACGTTCGAAAACGGACCGAACTTTCGAAAATTCAGCCATCTCTAGTAAGTAATGGGAGTGCACGTCTCCCAGCCAGGCTGTCTCTGATGTCTAATCACAACATGGGCTGTTCCAGAAGGTTCATTAGGGAACATATGCAGCTTTTGGTGTCTTTCTTCAGCAAAGCAAATGGGAGTGAGTGGCAGCAGATGGAGGGTAGGGAAGTGAAGCCTTTCACACCTCTGCATGGCAGAACTCCAGTCATCCTGTTGTAGATAGTAAAGTTCAAACTTATCTGATCTGAGTTTATTAGGAATGTCCCCATTCCAGCTGTTACTGCCACCCAGTGTGATCTCTCTTATCTCCTCTCAATTTAACAAATGCCAGAGCACCAAGTGCCAGATGCCTAATATAAACACCATGGCCATATCAGGAGCCACATCTTTTAGACTCTGTTATTACTGCTCCCTCCCCCTGTGATACTGTGCAAGGGACTGGAACAGACAGAGTTCGGATCCCATCATCACAATGTGACTGATCAAGGAAACATCACATTCTTGATAATTCCAGAGCCTGGTTGTTTTCTGTAAATAAGAAATAAGGGGATAAAAATAATAAATTGTTATCTGGCAGTGAACTCCTTGCTTAGGCTGGGTACACATGGGGAAATTGTTTGTCCCGACCGAGCATTCTTCGGGACAAATTATTGTTGGAACCGCACAATTGGCCGTGATTTGCCAATGGGCCGATCACCCGTTCGTTCGAATCCGGACACACAGTAAGACATTTTTGGCTGACTGACCGATACAGTGCACTATTGGTCGGTTGGCTGAAAATATCTTACCCTTTGTACCCAGCCTTACAGAACTAGGAGATACTGCACTATATCACAGTTCTCTTAAAGGGACTGTCTACCCCTCTACACAAAAATCTTTACCTGCTACAAAAAACCCCAAAAGCAGGACCTCTTTATGTTAAAAATGACCAAATCCGCTCCCAGACAGTAATTATACTTACAAGCTCCTTGCTCCACCGCCGCTTCCGGTTTCCTCACTCCCTCTCCACTGCGGCTGCTGTGTTCTTTCTGTGTTCTTGAGCAGCCGCAGTGGAGACTGCTCTGAGGATGGCAGTCAGTGATTGGCCGTGACGTCACTATCACGGCCGACACTGACTGCCTTACCTGGAAATGGAGAGCCGCGGTGGTGGAGCGAGGAGGAGCATGTAAGTATAATAGCTCAGTGTGGGAGCGGAATTGGTAATTTTAAACATAACGAAGTCCTGCTTTTGGGGTTTTTTGTAGCAGGTAAAGATTTGTGTGTGGAGGGGTGGACATTCCCTTTAACTAGAAACATGGAGCATTGTTCAAAATAATATTATAAGGATAATGTAACCCTTATTGTAAAATATAAGAATATTAGTCACCAGAAGTACAAGGCTTCAGGCTATGTGCATTTATACAGGTCATTCTGCAATGTCTTCTAACATCTTTACATTTTAAGGATATATTTTAATGTGCAGTGCATACTTTTCACTGATTCTATCAGATGGCATGTGTAAGTACTGGCCATAGATTAGGTATATAATTTACAGCAAGGCGCCACTGGGCAGCTCACACGAATAGCGTGACACAATTTTGTGAGATTCGTGTACTACCCTGCGCATGTGCTGTGATTCCTTTGGTGTAGCCCTATTGCAGCACATACAATGTGCACCA